>VOMN01074352.1:0-29924 GCA_014899125.1 Orchestia grillus
TTAACAAGCTAAATTGAAGTAATCGTACCCTAAACATATAGCTCAAAAATTACACAGAGCTTCTGTTACAACCTGATACAAGCGAATCAGGAACTAGACATGATTCTAAAACTTCATAAATAAATCCTATAATTTAGCTTACTGATAGGCTTTGAGTTGTAAGACTTGGTCGGTATGCACGGACCACACAAAAAGCCATAGTTAAAGAGAAATTAAATTTTGATACTTTGATTAACGTAAAGTTTCCTCTTTCGCTGCATTATCCTTAGGTTCGGCTCATCAGAACTCGATTCTATTTATTTTATCGTTTTACAATCAAGCAAGTGAAAACTTCTCATAAATGAATTAATAGGGTGATGTTATATTCAATACATTTTTAAAGCTCAGTGCAAATTTTACAAGAAATATTAGTTAAAAATATGATATTGGAGTTAGTTTTAAACCAAAATCAAGAGTATGCTGAACAAATTTTGGGCTAAATTTCGTTATCCGACCGCAACAAGTAAGCACGCTTTAATTTATCATCATCTTAAATAAGTCACAGGAAAATAAATTATTTTGTTTTACAACAAAGTTATAAAAGCAACTCTAAAATGTGTTATTCTTTTATTAAAGTAGATATTTGTTTACTCTATCTCTAACAGAAATGTAATTAGAAAAAAATAATTTCAAATCCTCGCCTTGGTAGATCAGTTAAAATATTTTTTCAGTAATTTAAATTTATTCTTATAAACCTAAATGCTGTTCAGGGTGGATTCTACACGGGCAGACTTTTGAAACAAAAGTTATCATCTATCAAGCAGTTTGCAAAACAAAAATATCTGAAGTTTAGATACCAAAAAATCATAGATACCAAAACACGAGATGCACAATATAAGGCTAGAAAAAGTGAACTCGGGGCGGCGCTCGTGGGCGGGACGGCGCTCGAGGGAGTCTCGGGACAAACACCCTTCCGACGGGGGCCTGCTCCAGAGGAAAGGCTAAGCAGGGCACCCACGGAGCTGGCGCCCCTGCAAAGGTCACGGATGCAGAGCCTGTCTGCCATGTCTGCAGTGCCTGCCTGGCCCTTCAGCAGTCCCAGATAAATACGGGCATTCAGGGCCAGCAGGTCTATCGACCACTCAGAACCCTAAATCTGATAACGGCAGACATGGTCTTCTTTAAAAAAAGAAGCAGTCAGTATTGAAGTCAGCACTCAAGGAATTGACAAATATGCCGACATTTTCAGTCTCAACTGCTTTTTTTGCATGCACGTTCAACTCGACACTTAGCCTCCGAAGTGGGTCATATATGGTACACGCGATCATCTAACCTAACCTAACGTAACTAAGGCACTAGCATATATAAATACAAATTTTCGAATTTTCGTCAAATTTGTGTTCATCAATCGAATAACCTAGTTCTGATTAGAAAGAAAATTAATCGAGTAACCAAATTTGTGAAACCAAAATCCTTTATTTTTAAATTCACAGTAGAGATATTTGTCTGTATGTAATGTTACCTGTGTGGAGAATCGTAGTCAAAGTGTTAAATTGAAATGCTTCAAGTTGTCAGCAGCCTTAATTCTCACCATCTCATTCCCGGGCGCCAGAAGCCCGTCACAGGTCTCTTTGAGCACGGACAACAAATTTAGTACTGCACTGTGAACACATAGGCGTATAGCTCCCAAAACACGCGTTACCGATTTTAAACGAGACTTTTCAGTCATTGGCATGAATTATGAAGGCGATATTTACCGTGATCTGCAATTCCAGTAATCGGCCGTCCTTAAACTGCAGACGCAATGCACCTCAAAACCGTTTCTTTACGAAATTTTGCGATACCTGCGCTGTGTTATAAACTAGTATGCGCGTCTCGTAAAAAATGATGGGACTTATTTCATTTATTCTTGAATTGAATGGTATTTTCTCAGTGAAGCATGCAATGGGTCACTAATGTTTCTGATCATTTCCTTTTGGAATCTACTCATGAACAAAATGTTAACCAACGAACTGTCGTAGCGTATTTTATTAAATCAAACACGTAACTTCTTTTGATTATATTCATTAATTACGATACGATATTCAGTACCCTATCTACGCCACTAGCGCATGTCAGCGCGGCTTACAGTAGTATTCTTTTATTAGATACTACTGGTTAGGGAGACGGAGAGACCAACCGAGCTAGCAGCCCAAAAGTTGTGAGACGCTGTGTGGAGTCGCTGCCTGGCTGTTGCTCTCCTGATTTGAACCTCCTCTTGTGTGGAAGTCTGCCTTCGTCTTTACATTCGCTCCAGGGCTAATTGGAGTCTTTTTCCTATGGGTGCATCCCTTTATCCGAATACAATGCGTTTTTATAAACTTCACTAATAGAATATGCGAGGAAAAGAGTGGGGAATATCTTCTTTCTACAGACAACTGCCAGAGCCGTTTCGTGAATACAACACCAACAATGATAATTAAAAAAGACACTATATACTAATACACAATTGTTGCTTGATTGGTTGGTCCGTCTTTTTGTCACGCTCCTAAGGATTTAGATAGGAAATTCCCGGCTCCGTATTCCTAAACTCATAGCGAGACTGTCAGATAAAGTAGTCCGTATCAGGGATACTGAAAATAACAGTATTTCATGTCAGAGTTACAGTAAATAAGAGGGCGTCTTAATTAAGAATTTAACATCATTTGTCCCGCCATTTTTGGCGGTGAGTGTGTCTACCAGTATGTTATAGATGTCAGGAGGCGGCGATTGAAATTGGTTCCAACTTGGGTGCATTGTAAATCTCATTATGATAGCTGAGTAAATAGCGGTCACACAGCTTAATTCACTTAAATGAAGATGAAATACAACTGACATTCATTGCATTACGCAGCAACGTCTAATCATCACTTGACTCCAATTGAGAAAATGATCGCGCGTTAACAAAGAGGATGAAGTTGTTTGAGTATTAAATACAAAGGGCGTTGCATAGACTGATCCCTCACAAGTTGAAGCAGTCAGTAGATTTTCAAAGTCTATGCTCGTATTGAAGTAACTTGAAGTCCAAAGAGAGCGAAGAGAAGAAAAAACTAACAGCAAGAGAAGAAGGAACTAACAGCAAGAGAAGAAGGAACTAACAGCAAGTTAAGAAGGAACTAATAGCAAGTTAAGAAGGAACTAATAGCAAGTTAAGAAGGAACTAACAGCAAGAGAAGAAGGAACTAACAGCATAACAGCAAGTTAAGAAGGAACTAACAGCAAGAAAAGAAGAAACTAACAGCAAATTAAGAAGGACAACGAAGAAAACACAAAGAAGAGATAGTGAAGAAGGCATAAAAATTGAAAGCAGGAAAGGGGGCATGAAAGATAGAGTTTCCGAAGGCCTATCCAGCAGAGGTAACCTAACAGTGCCTTCCTGAGGTCGCCAGTCCCCATAGTATAGGGTCATGAGGCTGAGATGGGTCATGAGGCTAAAAGAGTCATGAGGCTGTGGGGGGTCATGAGGCTTAGGGGGTCATGAGGCTGTGGGGGGTCATCCAATGAGACTAGCACCATCACGAAATGATACCAAATTTCGTACGCTTTGCGGTCACAACCTGCATGATAAAGTATTGCAATAGTTGGGTTTTCGGAAAATAATTGCGTTCCATCAACAACAATGTGAAAACGGAAGTAGGTCACATTCGACGCAAAGTTCCACTTTCACAATCAAGTTGTCACAGACGTCCGCATTGATGGCCCTCCAGGTTCCATTGGCTTGTAATTGACCAAACCTCACAGCTCAATGAAAAGAGCAAGGATTTTCTAAAGAGTTTTGATTCTGTTGTCGGCACCAGCCTCTCATTACGTGATAACTACTGTCTCTATTACTTCGTTTTGTGAGGTCAAATACAATTACCTCCAGCACCAACGCCCAACAGAAACGATAAATTTCATTTCTCGCTAGTGAACTATCGTAGCTGATTTAACTGTCTAAGTTTCATTTCTCGCTAGTGAACTATCGTAGCTGATCTAACCGTCTGGCGTAAGCTGACATTTAAGATAGATTTGCGCTATACGGGTTTTCTCGATTCGGTCGAGGTGTTATTGGATGCAGCCACACAACATGCCAAGTGCCACGTGCTTCAACGCAAGATGTAATCTTGCTCACAAGTTAATTTGTTCAATTGTCTTCTGGAGCTCGTCGAATACGTCTCAATCGCCATTCGTACATAAACCTTTTTCGTAACCATTGACATGCACGAGTTTTACTAGCCCAGGACACACTTCACATTTGCTTTCAGTGCTGCTGTAGCGATGTTGTCTTCAGAAATATACAAGACACTGTGACGAATCTGTGGTTTCATTGAGTTTTCATCTTTTCAGGAGTTACTCGCCGAAACAACTTTGAAGTTCACCTAATTTTGACTTTGACGTCATGGGTTGATTCACAGGACATGGTGGTGAAAAACATAAATAACTACTTATCGAATAAGAGGATAATGTAAGATGTGGTCCATAGTAATGTACATGGTACATTGAAAGTCAACAAATATTAATCTTTGACGAATATAAACTATACAAATTCGAATGAATAATCCCACAATGTTCCATGAAATGAAGCCAAATTTGATTTCCGATGACATTCTCCACGCAGTTGTAAAGAAGAACAAAAGTCCTCCTAGCCTTCTGTCACTCGAAGTTATGTTTGTAGCGCGCACCATGGGCATCTGATGGAAACTGATGCCAGCAACGGCTCCACAATTTGAAGCGATAGCTCTGTACCTGCCACACGCACCCATTCCCAGCACGGGATTCCATCGCTAAGCTCTGTTGTTAACAACGAAACACGAGACGTGAGGACAGCGATGATTTTGTGAGATTTGAAGGGAGCGCGGTCAGAGCGAGCCAATAGTCATTGTAAGTGACTCAAAAGCCGCGTTTTAGCATCGGTGGACAACCCTGACACCCACTGCGTGCAGTGATAACAACTTCTATCGGCATCTAGTTCAAGGCCGCTGCAGGGCATGAAGTCACAACTGGCAAAGAAAAAAGATTTTATAATATGACTTGGCCGTACGCACACGCTTCGAGTCTGTTTCAAGTAAAATGTACGAAAAGTAATTCGTAAAACATTCCATACATGTGCATAAAAATAAATGAGGATTTATAAATTCATTGAAATTCAATTGAAGAGGCGGAAAATACTCATTACTGTGGCCAAAACAAGTTACTACTGATTACAACAACGAGGTTATGCTAATGAAATTCATGCATACAACACATTGCGCATACAACACACAGTAGATGACAGCAAGCCTTCTTTCAGACCGTACAGACTCCACCACCAAGGTGGAGTATGCAAAGACTTTACACCAAGGAAGGCTATCAGCGGCTCATATCAGTTCGCTAACCTTGAGCGGGCGGGTAAAATCAAATCTAATATTACAAAAATCATTTCAATTCCTATAAAAGGTTTCATACAGCAGGACAATGTGCACATAATTACAGTAATAATAATCAATAATAAGTCTTTCATTTTTATAACTTCTCGCATTCGCCTCCTATACTTTTTTACGAGATTCGAGCAAGTTTTGCAGGGACGTTCAAAGAATGGAAACACGGTTTTCGCCGGGCAAGAAGGGCTCAAAACGGCCCAAAACTTGCCAAGCACACTTGAGGCAGGGCGGCGCGGCGACGGAGATCACGAGGCGTCGCTACGGAATGCTCGCACCAGCACGTGGGCCATTACCAGTTCCGTAATTGTGCGCTGAGCGGCGATCCTTGCTCACGCCTTCCCACGACGCGGGTATCCAGCCTACAGAATTTTCTTCTAAAAGAATCGAGTTAAACTTTAGATGATATTTGCAGACGAATCCTTTCATCTTAAATACAAAAGGTTATATCAAAATCCTTTCCGATAGAGTGTTATTTTGAAGCTTTACCTCGGTTACCAAGAATTTAACCATTACAATCCATATTATGCACATTAAGTATGTATTATAGTATACATACTCGTACATACATAACATGCACATATACGTTGGAGAAAAAAACGATAATAACACAGCATTTTTTCTTACTGAATAAATATGAATCAAATAGTCTACGAATGTTCAATAGAAAAATCCAATGAGAATAATAACTCACAACTCAGGGTAACCCTGATGTGGTACAGTGAAAAAGAGCGGATTACAAGTATGCTGAACGACCGACCCAGGCAAGTACTGACTTTGGCCTCACGAACTGGCTGTCTAACTCACCTGTGCTGCAAGGCCACCCCTGACTCGTTGGATCACTATTTCTTACACAATAAAATACAAGTATTTTTTCTTCAACGCTGATAATTTATAGCCTTATTTACAAGGATAGGATTGAATTTTCTTCCATCCAATCCGTCCTCTCTACTTGGAGTTTATTTTTCCCTTTTTTGGATTGGATGGATTAATTTGTCTTCATCTATTCATTTCTTGGCACAAGCACGATCTCAGTGGGACTGCGGAAGAGTTGTTTCTCCCATCCGAACGTCCGAACGCGCTGAGCTCTCGAAAGATGGTATGAAAACGAAGTGCAAATTAAAGTTATACACCAAGCTTGTATTCATAAAATCTCCCAAAAATCATAAGTTCTAGGACATCGAACCTTTATAAAGCACCGTTCGAGCCTCTTAATGATTCTTCTTTACTTCCTAATAAATCTCCGATGCCAAAAGAATAATTCATTCACTTTGATCCCAATCAACCGTAGTTATCATACGATGGAAAAACTCAAACTTAGTTACTAAGAGATGAGTTTCGAATTTCTGCCCTACGTTATTGCTGAAGAAAAAGCACGGTTACAAACAAGGAATTACGCAAGACATCAGAGTAGTAGTATATGGACTACCAGTAACCTTTTGGGTCGCTTTTAAGGTCCGTGCGCGCTTCTAATTATTGTTCTTTATTTTATAACAAATATACTAAGCCGAAGAAAGTAATTCAGTCACTTTAGTCCTAATGAACCGCAGCTATGATACCACGCAAAAGCCCCATTCAATTACTGAGGGATAAGTTTTTAATTTCTGACCTATGTTATAACTGAAAAAAAAGTGCCGGCTTCAAATAAGCAAGATGATCCGAGTTTTAGTATTATGTACTATTGATAGATAGATAGATAGATAGACTAACAAATACATAGATAGATAAATAGATAGATAATAGGAGCCACGACTGCCCGTACTTCCCATGCATTCAACTAGAAAGAACAAATTGCGTGTGTTCGTTTAAATCACAGTGAGGTGCACAAGCAGCTAGCAGGTCCTGCGTTCCTCAGCACTAATAACAAACCTTGGCAGTAATGAAACAGAGAAGCTACTCAGTCCACAACGCGTGCCGTTCGTAGTGTTAAAGGTAGACAATACTAGAGCATATCGTTAAGATTTTATTTCGATAAGAAATGAAAAAAGTGCCCAGCACTTTGAAAAGCAGTTCAAAGTTGAAAAATCCTGTGCCATAGCATGTAGGTTTTATTCATCAGTGTTATAACATTTTCATTAGCGAGCGCGCATAATTTTGTTTCAGATATTGTCAAACTCGGGCATTATTCCTTCATCTCAACTTTCTTCACCATCAAACATTTATAAACTGATGGATATACAACCATTCGGGTTTCGCATGAGATCAAAAGTGTTAGAGTAGTACTTGAATTCGTAGTACGAAGCAACATCTCACGACGCTTGTCAAGCACATACATCTACCGGACCACAAGTCCTTGACACAGGTGACCCCGTGGACGACTTCTAGCCCAACACTCGCTGGCAAGCACCATGCGCAGGGGGACAACACCATCTAAATCGACATCAATGACTTTACGACTGATCATTACCGCAGATGTGGAGCAGCGTTAACTTCAGGAATGATACAAGAACGTAGAGTCAGATGTAGCGACTGACAAAGTCGACAGTTAAAACCTCACTTCTCACCAAATAAGGTCGAGGACGAGATGCTCGGTGAGGATTCCCTCCTTGCATGTGGTTCACCTTCTAAGGAGACTGCACTAAAAGTGTGTAATCAATTCGTCTCTGAAGGGTGTCTCAGGTGCTCAGAAAAGATTCCCCCATCGCATTTCACGAGTTCGAAAGATGTCATAAACGAATTTACATGGAATTTAACTCAGTGCACATGTTATGCGGTTTGCTTTCTACAATCTAGGACGACTGAGGCAATGAGTCATAAATCGTAAAACCATAAACGTCATCATATTTGTAGACTCCAGCTGTAAAGTGCAAAATGCACAACTAACATGTGCAGTTCAAGTGCGAAACAAATCATGAAAACATGGAAATACAAACATTCGAATAGACGTAATGGTCACACAGGAGGCATGGGAAGTGCTGCGAGCTAACTCTACGGTAGATTGAAAACTTTCAAAAGTTACACATGGTTGAATGTGACTGACTTTTAATGAAAATGAAAAGCCGATGAAATAGCCTTCGAATAAGAAATAGGGCAAACCATGAAATTTTTGTACCCCCTCACAAACAGCGGCTTTGAGGGTACGGAAAACAAGCTGAGAAAGCCGACATTTCGTTTGCAGGTATAAAATAATGAATATTTTACATTCCAAGGTGTGATATTGCATTTTATCATTGTTACCAATTTTCTTCCAGTACTACTCAAAGTTCCTTTCTTCTTTACCGAGACATTCCTCCACAAACAAGATCACACCTACGGATTCAATATGCATCTATAGATCTTCCATGCTGTTCCAATAGCTATTGTGTCGTAGCGAATGCGACGTGTGAAAACAGGCCTGATTGGCTCACTTTCTGCTCTCGCATCGCTTTTATAAACTTTCTACGCAAACCAAATATTTTGCTGCGAAAACTGGGACCCAAACCAAAGTGAACTTCGTGTGACACCCGTCTTTTGGGATCCGATCCGGCTCATGCCCGATGGCAGTAACGAGACGAGACACATAGCGCAGCAGCAGCCAAACAAGTCGAGACACAGAATTTAATAGGTTAAGGTCAACGAGAGAGGAATTCTCACACGCTTCCTGTGAACTCCGGAGCCGCATAACGGTGTAATAAATTCGAGAACGTTATTCTACCACACACAAGAATAAATCAAATATTAACACTCTTGATCCGCCGACCTTCACTTCAATCCTCATAAGCGGCACACTGCAGGCCGCCAAAATACCGAGCAGTTCGCACGCAAATGCAGCGCTGAGCAAGAGAAGTTTCCACGCGTAGGAGTACATTGTTTCCACTGCGAAATTTCAGTTAGATCAGGGATACAGCGTCGACGATCTCGACGTTAAATGATGCTGCAGAGCCCATGCCAAGGTAGGATGTGATCAGGGCCACGGTCGCTGGTACAAGCACTTTAGATGTGCGCACAGCAGAATAACTTTAACTCTTTACATGACAAATTATTTTTATGATAGCGTCACATTAAGCTTTACGTAAAAAATTGGTGTAACCTTATGTATACATGCAATAAAGCTGCATTTAGCTTTGTATGAAAAGCTAACAGCATTCTTATGAAAGTAGATTACGAAATCCACACGGACGGTAGAGGGTTAACCACTAACTTTATTTGGTAAGGGCCTAACGTTCAATTGAATAGCACCCTTTATTTCTATCATACGACGCCCACAAGAGAACGCTTACAACTTTATAACATCAGGCTGATAATGTTTGAACGCGAAATATTTCGGTGAGACATTGGAACTCAAGTTTTCAGTACAAATAAAATTGAGGTTTTTCACTTTCAAATTCCTTTTTAAAGGACCATTTGAAGAGATCAAAACGCGGTGATTTGATATTCCTTCCTATTAAGATTCGTTGTTTGAATATCAAGTTGAGAATGAAGCTAAATTAAGTGATAGAAAGACACGGTCGCAGGCAGATAAAATGGCCCACACAAAAGAACCGCTGCAAAGCGTCCTGGTATGTACTGACGAGACTAAATGAAGGTATGTCGATTCTGATTCCCACAGAACCCTGGCAATAAACATGGCTTGTTCAGTTAGTCCTTGTAGTATGAGAACTTAATGGATCTCTTGGATACGATCACGTACGTACAACATGCATGTGACGCAGTGCTACTTGAAACGAAGTATTCAGGCTCACACCACTAAAGGTAGGGAATTGTGCTACAATGTAAACGTAAAATTTCGTCTTTATGAAATGCAGTCAGGGGAGACTATAATTAACGTCATCATCCATACATTACTTCACGGAAGTACAGCGTCTTCTCGGATGTAGAATTGATCTGAATTAATTTAGAACCAAGCTTCACGACAACACTGGTGGTGTCATGTAGGAAGGAGCGAGATGTCTGCCAGATCCGTGCAGCTTAAGTGCTTTGGACACAAAAAAAAAAACAGAAAGCGGAGCTCACGTTCACGAATGACAGTCCGCCACGGAGAGAGTGATTCAGCAACGCATGAAGTTTACTTCGGCTTGAGAGAGAAAAATAAAGCTCGTTTTTTTCAGTTAAAGTCGGAAGACAAAGGTTGACCTCCGCGAACAAATTCCTTTCAGAGCAAGCGATAAAAAATGAGATTCTCCTACGAAGACTTGAATTACTGTAATAAATACAATGATTAAATGTAGCGGCAGAGGTCTTTCGATTGTGCCGTACTTGGAAGGGTCCAATTTCTTGGAGAGACATCGGAGAATATTCAGTATTATCGTTGTAAGGAACAAAGCGAGGCAAACGTTCAGTGTTACATGGGCTTGACAAAAAATATAAGTCAGTGAATGTCACAAGGAAGCTCACTTCGGACAAGAAAGATAGAAAGATACAGGGAAGCCTCGAACTTCACAAATAAAGTCGCAGCGATTTTTATTCATTTTCAGTGAATTGTTTGAGATAAAATGAATAACTGCAAACTCGTTCGCCACAGTCAAAAATAAAAAATCCAACTGGGATAAAAATCACATACAAAGAAAGAAAAATTGAGAGCCACAATTAAAAAGAAGAACAACGCAGAGAGTGCACTTCATGATCGAGAGCCGAGTTACTTGAGAAAGGAACCCCACAGCGAACAGCGAGCGGCAGCAGGAAGCAGGATGTGCGGGAGGAAGTTCTGTTTGAGGAGTGATGATCGCGCTGGTTCTCCGGCCCCGCCTGTGTTCTTCGCATCTCACCAAGAGGCTTGACTTTCCAACAGCGGTGGCTGAGTTTAGTGGTGTCGCGCGTACGGGTTTCGATTTCGTGCAATCGGCCCGTAACAATCGCACATGTTAAGGCTAATGGATAAACGCTCACTGGCGCGACTAACTAGTGAGTGTGAATATTTTGCGAAGAGGCGGCGTGGCAGGCGTGCGTCAGAGCACATCTCACGTCACTGATGTCTGAAAACGCCCATATTGTGAAGAGGGAAGTTACCTGGGGAGAGTAGGAGAGGGGAAGGGGTGCAGCGACCGGGGAGGCAGGTAGTGAATTGATGGTAAGTGTTGTGCTACAGTGAGTTTGGCGTGTATTCGACGAGGTGAAGTGCATTAAATGAGATGATGGGAGGTGTACTCGTGCTGAGAGATGAGGTGTGAGAAGAGTCATGACCAAAAACGTATTGATAAAGGGAGGCGTGGTTCACTGAGAAAAGGTGTCAACTGTTAAAGGTGTATCAAAAAAGATTGATGAAGGTGTGAGAGAGTTGTATAAAACTAACAATAGGTGCAAGGAATAGTGCACGGTATATTCAAAGAGCGATCTGAAGCTTGCAGTGTACAAGTGTTATGCGCAGGGTGTGGAGGTGTGAACTGTTACTACTGTGGGGACAAACTGGATGGAACGTTCCGCCTAAGAATTAAGCAAAAAGAATTTCGTGTCAAGGGCAGCAGTATTCGTGCAAGCGCCACACTTCCCTTTCACATGACGTCACCCATTTAAATAATTGCTCACGCAACAACGTCGCGTCCTAACGCTCCAGCGCTGGTGTGCAGCCTCGCCTGTTCGCAGCTGAGGGCTAACGCTCCAGCGCTGGTGTGCAGACTCAAAAATAAGACATAAATTGAAGGCATCGTCACTTCACTGAGCTCTTTTAATTACAATAATTGTATAGGAAAAATGGGCATCACAAACCGAGCTTATAGTTCATAAACAGCGTATTCAATATCACACACAAAATTTGATTTAAAACTTCACAAAACATATTCAAACAATGAGAGATTTTCTCACGAATTGCCATTCGCCCACACAGATCATTTACGGCAGCGTCAAAACTCAAACCTCGAAGCCGTCCAACTCTCGTTTGAAACTCGGAAGCCGTTTGGATGTGGCCGGAAGGATCCCACTCGAGCACCTTGCCATGAGCATGAGGCGTTGCTGCTGATGTGTACACGGCGCACCTTCTTGCATCATAAGGAGGCGGCCGTGATGAGACCCACGCAGAGCTGTATGCTTCTCAAGGTAAAAATATACGCTGTTTGGGGGGAGGGAATTGTCGTTTCTTAACCGTAAAGTTGGAGTTACCTAAAAGGAAAGGCCTTTTATCAGTCTGATAATCGTAAGAAGAACTTCAAGTCATTCATTATTACAAGCGTTACAACAATTAATTTACAGTACCACAATTTGTTACCACGAGTGTTACATCAGTTGACCTATGTCTGTAATTCTTAACTGATGTAACGCTTGTGATACTAAATTGTTTGGAATTGTTAGAAAACAAGACTACAACGAAATGATTTCCAGAAGACATATGTACTTCTACGGACCTCTTTCAAAGGAACATTAAAAGCAGAGCGCAAATATCATCGGAAATATTTAACAGATAATCACTCGAATTAGTAGTAAAATCTTTACAGTTGGGTTCATGACATAAAAGATGAAAGGTTCTCAAAAAATATCCATGAGGTATCCAAGCTGCATCGCCAATTCAATGGATCACGCTGTTCAGCCCAATTGCTGAGTAATAAGCGACGAGAGGAAGTCAGGGCAGCGTTGAGCAACACAGGTACTTCAGATGAAGGTGAGCGACTGCAGTAAAGCGATGGGAAAAAAGGCTACTGCAAGGCTAGAAAGCGAGTCCACAGAGGCGGCTCGCATGCTTTCGCCTACAGGACTCATAAATATTTTCGGAGATAATAAGATACCGGTACACTCCATAGAGTAAATAAAAATTTGTTTTAATATCTAATAAACAACTGACGAAGAGTCAATCAGGCCACAAAAATGGACGTTTCTGATTTGGATGAGGAAATTTTGGCAGAGCGTTAGCTGGATGCTTTTGACTTGAGTAGCAAAGATTGAATGATTAATGACGCAAGAGATTTGATACAAAAGTTAAAATAGTAAAATTAGGTCACTGATATAATAACAAAACTAGTGGCACACAGCAAAAAAAACGCTGGAAGGGAAGAACGATGTCTCACCTGGGTGAGAAAGTTGCAGTCATGACAAAGTTGGCGACTTGCTCCCGGTTCCAGAGTTTCACCTCATCGTCTCCCTATTCGTATGGTTAAGAGATATGACGTGCCAAATTTGAACTGCACCCTAATTCTTCTCTACTTTCTTTGGGTTATTTCGACGTAGCAGCAAGCTGATACGATACAAAAGCCACCGATCTTCAAGGTAAAAGCAGATGTAGTTTAATTGACTATTTGATCGGCTTAAGCTGGACATGGATACAGTTACACTTGACTAGAGAAACATTCATAATGAGACAAGTGTTTGTATTGATCTACAAAGTAAGTATTGTTAACAATTGTACAGTAAGCGTACAAGGCTAATTCTAGCAGCCGAATATAAATTTAGTTCTCGGAACATTTTTAAAACTTATCAAATACAATTTTTCGAGGAGATCAGGTCAGTCGTAGGCAAGCATAATAATAAAATCAGAAAATTTTGGGTCACCCGTTAATTCGACGTACTGCGTCCGCAAGAATGCAATTATTTGATACATTTGTACCGGCAACAAATTTTTTGAAACGTTCGACTTAATCAAAAACTAAACAATTTACGATTTCAAGCTTGTCTGATCGACCCCCTGTTGAGACAAGCCTACCTGACTCGGGTCGGTCAAACGTCTTAAAAACTGGTCTCTGGCACAGGCTCTACCTGCAGCAGGTGCATCAACGTTCCAGCAAAACAGTTACTTCGCCCACAGCGACGAGTGAGTATAGATTAAACATTTGAAATTATTAGGGCGTATTTTAAGAGTAGCGCGTGTGCAGATTAATCATTTGAAATGATAAAGAACTACTAACGTTTGCATTAGTATGTAGCAAAGCAACTTTCAATGTATTGTAATTGCCGGCAATTACTAAAAATTAAAGACTTAGTACGACAGGATTCGCTCGAGGGGGTAAGAAACTCGAAGATCGACGCTGGAAAATTTAACTCTGAAGGGCCACTGCAGCGCTTGAGAAATAACACAACACTGTAACTAAACATTTAGAGAAAATCTCTACTCTACTCTATCTGGAAGATATAAATTAATGCTACTTTTGCTACAGACAAAGCAGCTCGCATCAAATTACGTACATGAGAACCAAAACTTTTACCTAAGTGGCAGGTTCATGGTACGAGTGGCCAGGAAAATAGGATCATGGAACCAGCAATAAACAGTGTGTTGGCAGCTTTTGATATTTCTACATTAAAGCTCGAATTAACATTTATAGGAGCTGATACAGAGTCATGCTTTACCGCACAAAGTTCTTTAACAGAAAGATGACAGAAACGTAATGGAAAAAATAATGAACCTCAAACTTTACTTTACCTTTAGACTAGTGCGATGATACGGAACATGAAAAGCTTAAAAAATGAACAAAAAACTTCCACACAGAGGTGAGAAATTACCTCCACATCAGACCTGTGCTTAGCATTCTCTGTGTGAACAATGCTACAAAATCATAGTTTACGGTGACAGGCAGAGTCGAACAAGTCATCGATTGTTACACTTAGTCTACTATGGGGACACATACTTCATTTTTTTTTCTAGTTTTCAGATTTTTCAAAAGCGGAACTCTGTCAGAAGTGCAACTCCTGTTCGGAAGTTGTTATGAATGACAAACACATATCACTTTGCGTTTAAAGCTACGTTAAGTATTTACACAATGCTAGGTATTTGTGAGAATCTTTCATTAGAACGTATGATCGAACTCTCAGTTGAGCGATTCAGGCATCTTGCGAGATCCCTGCCGTGATGTTTTTATCTAGTAAGGAAATGCTCGGGTATTAGGCAGCAAAAAAGAAAGGAAGTTAGCGGCTCAGGCTGCATCGCAAGCATTGAAGATGACCGCAGTCTTGATCAAGAGAAGGTCAGCAGCTCGGTGTCAAGACGGCTCGCAACACGGGCTCGTCTCTAAATGATCGCCAAAAGAGGCTACCTCGAGTGACGGTGAGAGGCAAATTTGTGCTAGGTTTAACTTACAATTAAACAATGCAATTCACTCATTGTGATGTCACCAATGTCTCTATTATACAAGGTCGTAATTGAAACGGAAATATAATGGAAAATATAGTTAAAATGAAATACTTTTATTAGATATGATTATACAGGCCTTCTATACGGGACTTGAATAAATAAAAGTTTCAACAAAATCCACGACGAGTGAGATAACTACTTTTAATGCTGTTGAATATATGAGATGCAGATTATCTAGCAGCAATAAAATTTTATCAGTCGAATTAATTGAATAGAGACAAGCTTTCAGTGGAGTAAATGGGCTCAACTTCTTGAATCGAAGTAAAATGATGGACAAGGGTTGTATACGACATCAATATTCTCTGAAACCAATAAAACATCATAAATTGAATGAAGCATGACCATGATTAGCTCCCCGAGAAAACTAACAACGAGTTTTTGAACTGCAGGAACGTGTGATCGATTATAAGGCCGCTGCATCCAGGCGTCAGGGTTGCGCATGCAGGTGCTGCAGCTGCCACATACGTCAGCTGCAGCTGCAACTTACATCAGCGGCACTTGCATAATTTTGCCCGCTTTTTGTGAGTGTAGTCATACATGAAAGGTCAACAAGCATTTTAAGATATGTTCTTATTACGCTTAACCATTAATATTGGTGAAGCGATAGCATTTAAAATAAGAAGGCAACTTCAAAAATAATTCAACATAGAGGTATGAAGTATCAAGTCCTACTGAGTTTACTAGGTTAGCTCGACGTCTCCCTCGGCATATCTGGGTTAACAGTAAACTCTGTAAATAAAGAACAGCTCAGATTATGGAAAACATGGATAAAAAAGGAATGCACGATTTACCTCTTGAAATCGGTACTAAGGTTAGTCAATAAAACACATCTACAAATACCAGGATAATGAAGTGCTCTTTGAAACATAATCTCTAGCATCGCAAATCAGCAGCCACTGCTAGACCCAAAAGAATGAGGACAAGAAGACACATCGAAGTTTCTTTCATACAACTAAAAGGACAAGCAGTTCCTACGTGCACTGATGAAACTGCGCAGCTGGATGGACATCTTTGAAGAGAGCTACGTCCCAAACGTTAGAGCCGATTAAACACTTCTTCCATCGACGATAGAATTAGAGAAGTAGAATAATGAGGCACCAAGAGGGGTTGGTGAGAGCTCTACACCAGATCCAGAGCCAACACCACTCGCTGCACTCAGAGCTGTAGTCAGAGTGGGCAGAGTTCAACGCACCCGAGCTCCCGCAGAAGCTGTGGGAGTGGCGTGTAGAAGCGCCGTCAACGCTTCACAAAATCGGTCCCCACAACCTAAATGAATTGCCAACGTAAGTATGTAGATTTGATGTAAACTCATCAGTGGGAAGACAGTGTAAGTTTTTTGCAAGTTCTTCATGCTACATTAGTATCAAAGTATAATATAACCTGTACGCTTGAAATTTTATTACAGTCATGCATGACAGTGACGAATATGAAACTAATTAAGCAGTGCACTATGTTAGGGAGATATTTAACTGTTGAGATTCACTTTGAAGTGGGTGTATTTATTCATTTTATTTTATAACCATTCAGCAGAGATATTTATGAACCCTCTTAACAGGACTCTAACGTCGATTTTCAGGCCCAAAATTTCACGTTTAACATATCAAATTATATTTTTAAATGATCTATGCATAAAAAATTCCTACCTGCTACTGGAAACTGTATACAACAGTAATACCGATAGGACTTGTTCATCCGAAATTAGTACTCAAAATTTTAAAAAGAGTTCACAGAAAAAATGGTAATTTGTCTTTGGATTTAAACTGCATTAGGAAACAGATGATATTTTCCCTCAAATTACACAGAGAGGTCTATTTCGACACGCTTAATTGTTGAGCAATTATAGCGCAACCTGACGCTGTTCTGATCTAGAAGAATGTAGGTTAAGAGTTCTGAATAACTCATTTGATTGTCAACATGAGAAAATGGACAGCTAAGCTTCTGGCATGACATTTCATTTGAACACAATTTCCACGTATATTTTGAAGAAATAGCCTTATCTTCTCAACAATTTCAATGCATAATGTAACACATTAACGGTAAACAGGAATAGCTTCGTCCGATCCCTACCCGTGTGGGGCGCGCTGGCGAAGGGAGTGAGTGCGCAGCATGCAAATGGAACTGATCGAGTGGAAGAGGAAGCGGGCGGAGCAGGGCCGTGGTGGAGGTGGAGTATGGACGGAGCGAGTGTGTGTCTCTAAGAGACCTTGAACCTGAGGCGTGTGTGCATGTCACTGAGACGAGCATGTGCACTTCGATAGCTGCGGTTGTGACATACACAGTCATCAAACTCACACGGACGCCTCTGCGTACATGCAGCAATGGTTGATGCTTCGACATTCCAAACAAGGGACCATGGCTAATGTCTGCAAGTTTTACACATGGACAGTATTAGTTTCTGTCTGATATCTGAATATACAATTCTTGAATACCTTAAACCAACAGTTGGTTAGTTTTAGTACTGTGTGCTCTGCTCTTCCTGTCCACAATCATGGACTGACGAAAAAGATCAAAAGTCTTTCGCTAAACCAACAATCGAGTTAGTCCTAAATCCGGTGGTCACAACATCAGAGGCAGCTGACGGTCGAACAGGTTTGTTGCCTCTTTTTTGAAGCTCGAAGTGTCATTCGCGTTTTCGTTTACTAAAATCATACAAAACATGACTCATTCCTTAGTGAAAAACACAGGCTCAACATCCTTAATTCACTTAAAAGATAATTGTACTAATTCTCATTTACAGCCTTCGTGACAGAGTGCAGCAGGAAGCCCTTATACGGGCTCAAGTGTGGATAATATTTTTCATTGAAATTATTTTGCGCAAGTGACACACAATGAAGAGTCATCCTACGTACCGCAATTTGTTAATAGGTACTCGGAAGTGCAACTCCTCTTTTTCTCTGGTAGTAATTCTCAAATGACTGCCACTGCTCGTGAGCTAGTACGTCGGGATACGATTTGCAAAGCGCCAGCACGAAATGTGCTCGAGCAAGTATCGGAAAAACAATTCCGTTAAGAAATCTTTAAGAATTGAGCTCTCAGAACGTACAAGTTGCCAAATATCAGCACCCCGTGCTTGCTACTCCTCAGACGTGAAAATGAAGAGACTGCTTTAAGCAGTCACGGAGTAATGCCATAGCTAGTTTGGTTTCATGCAGTAGTCAATGGCAGGTACAAACTTCCAGACACGAGTGCAGCAGAATATGTTCCCAGACATGAAAACTCTTCAGATTTGATTGAAATAAAATCTTTTTAAGGCGTACAAATACGAATATACTTTTCAGGCACACGCACACGAGAGCAAGCTCACAGACAAGCAAACGACAGGCAACACTAGCCCTCCCAAGGTGAGCTTGCATACACAAGCGCACAACCGGCGTATTCCACAATGCACAGACACACCAGCCGACAGAAGCACAAAACAAACATATATCAGCAGACACAAAAACATAATAGGCACACATCAGCAGAAACAAACACATTACAGGCATACATTCGGTGACACGACAAGCATATTCTCACAGACACAAACACGCAACAAGCATACTCTCGCAGACACAAACGCGTAATAGGCATATGTTAACAGGCATAAACACACTAAAAGCGTAATTTAGCAGAGACACAAACACCAAACAGGCACACTCCAGCAGACACAAGCACAACAAACATACTGCCGCAGACACAAACAAGCAAGAGGTGAGCAAACCGTGCAGCCAGAGTAGGGCGTGAAATGTAGGTAAAGTAGGTGTGAAATAGAGGTGAAAAATTTAGTTGGAAAATATAGCATAAGAATGCACCCAGAGACCACGGCGGGTGGGCGCCGGGCGCACACCCACTGCGCAACGGGATGGTGCCGGTCCCAGCACGAGGAACAACACCGAGTCGCTAAAGTGCACAGTCACACAAATGATTTCTGTGACTAATGCTGGAACTTCTACTATGTACTTCCATTATGTACACAACATACGTTCATGTAAACGAAAGAACACCAAGGGTCTACGCAGAGGAGACTGAGTGAATAGTAGATTGATGAACGCGTACTTTCCTGAAATCCGTTGAGGAACAGTCTTGAAAGTGATAGATTTTATTGCACACAGTGCTTTCGTTACACTTTTAATCGTTAGAAGCAGAAGAATGGAAAACAAGCGGCGTGTGTTGGTTACTTGAGAACGTACGTACTTGAAAATTTATAGTATATAAAAATTAATTATCAATTCCAGCAGGCACCTAGGCGATAGTACATAATCCATGGAATCCTCGATGATGAAATTGACATCACCGAGTCAAGGCAAGATCTCTGGAACTCGAAGTAGCCCGACTGCTGCGTCTAAGGCTCAGAAGATACCAACTGAAAGCATGGGACGACCTGCCATTATTGTCAAATTATACACTAAGCTTCAGCATGGATTCGAGTAATTTTGAAATGCCAGGCTCCAGCAACCTAACGCCGCTCTACAGGGTCTGTGACCTGAGTTGCAGTTGACGGCCAGGTTCTCAACATCTGTGGCCGATAATTTCTAATGCAGCAATGATTGAACGAAGCATTCATATCAAAAGCTCACTTGTATGAAATGAAAAAAATGTACGTTAATATTCAAAACGGGGTTTATTCTCGTACACAAACAGTCGTAAATTTCATGATCGTATAATTTATTTGAATGCTGCACAGCTCACCTATCTCTCCAATTTTCTAGATTAAGAATAAAATATTCTTTAAAAACTGAGGTCTGACAACTAAATACGAATATCTTAATATATTTTCTGATGGAAAATCAAACATATGCTTTGCTTGAAGAGGAGAGTTACAGACGTACGAGTATGTACAGTTATTGTTGTTCAGGAGTACTCTTGAAAAGATGATTTCAGAAAATATAAAATTTACCATTTTATCCCAGGCATAAATTCTCCTTATTGAGATAATAGTTGTCTTTGATGGAGTATGATACATTACTGACAGAGTGACAGACTCCATTAGCCCTCTCAAGCTCGAGCTTTTGTCAATGTGTACAAGCGAAACTCGTTGATAGTAACCAGAGAGCAATTCGTAGTTACGACCTAGCTCGCATGGATAAATAATCTAGCTGGCAGAAGAAATAGAACCTAACATTAATTAAAGCGAGTTGGTGAAGAACAATTGGAATACTGCGTCTTTGCGAGCAAAGTCACAAGGAAGGATGAATAGTTTTAAAAAAATCTAGATGAAAAATATAGTATAAGAATGTACTCAATTCATTCAAAGCTTGCAGTAAAATAATTTAGCAGAGAATGGAGAAGATAAAACCAAACATTCCATGCAATGAATCAGACAAAAAAAGAATTATACAACAAAAACAGAAGCCACATATTCATTCAAAAAAATTTCTAGTTTGAAAACAAGACAACGTTTGAACTTCACATACATATGTGTATACACAAAGCCTTTTTTGACACGGAGCCCCTATGGGGCAGACGGCCTCTAACGAGGAGTACGGGCGCGGCGGCAGAACGTGCACAGCACCGCCTAGCACTGTCCGCGGACTGAGCATGAGCAGGGTGTCATGGCGGCGAAACACTGACTCGCTCTCTCCATGTGAACTGCATCAAATTTAATCAATCTTCTCATTCAGGACAGAAATGCCAAGACATACTATTCGGGCAGTAAAAGGCTCATACAAGCGAGCATCTCAAATTTCACACGAACATCTAACAACAAAAATACGAATCGATGCAGTTTCTAATTTAACTCCATGACTTTGATGTAATAACGTTTAATTAACCATATATAAAAATTAAAAATATCCTGTAACAACCAATAACAAGCAAATTAGAAAAGTACAATTTTCATATGATAAAAAATTAAACAATTACCTTCTTCTCTTTAGGCTCAAAAATTTCATATACCAATATGAGTTTTAATTGTCGAAATAAGTTGTAGAAGGTTGCTAGAATGCACAAGCAAACTACAGCACATGTAACATCTCCAAGAGAGAGCTAAGTTCGATCAAAGAAATTTGATCATAAAAAAGCAAATCAAATAGGTCCTCTTTTCCAACCCTAATAAAAAAAGAAATATTATTCTTTATGAATACTAACCTCGAAAACTTGAGTAATAAAAGTTGGACTATAAATTAAATAAAAAATAAAATTAATCGATGTATTCAACATCATGCTCCACAGGCTAAACTATGTATCGAAATATGTTTACTGTCAAATATGATACGATACGACTGAACCCGGAGTGAATTAATCAAATAAGAAGCAGGTACTCGCTATAAAAATAGATAGATGACAACACTTGCTTATTCGAGTGCGATGCAGGAAAACGTAAACTTAGAGCTAGTACCATTTCACGATAAACTCGTAAGCTGGAGATGGTAAGCAAACGGACGTTTCGCACGATTACTAAGAGGGTTTCTCACGAAGGCCAATTAGGAGCGTCTAGCCAGGAGCGCTTCAGAACAACGGACAAGGAAGGTCAGAACTCTCGGTCCGGAAGTGTCGACCCTCACTCCGTCCTCAGCGGGAAACAACTTCCGCAGGACGGCGATGAGTCGTTCATAATAGGGCACAACGCGCACAAGAAGTCGCGGCGGCCCCAAGTATTTCTCAAGAAGATTCAACGACCCCTGGCAGCGGCTGGAAAAGCCGCGCCTAGACGCGAGCTCCGTGCTGGGTATAGTCAATCACGCGCCTCTGCTGCTGAGGATTTTGTTGTTTGATAACAGGTCTTGTGGGTCAGGGGGTTAAATTTGTTCTTTTTGGTGCATATGAATGCTTACTTTTTCTACTAGCTTTATTCAAGTTTCTAGTATTGGGTTGCAGTAAATAGCGAAACTTTCGGTTGAGTGACAACGTTAATTTAAAATTGTGAAATAAACGCATCATAACTTCTGAATTTTAACAGAATTAGAAAACCATATTTACTGGCCAATTTTACTTGCACCTTTTACTGAAGGAGCAGGGAATATGTTCAATTATCAAAAAGGATACCAACATTACAAGACGTAAAGGACGACTTAGAAGAGTTGCGTTATTGACATAAGCATTGACACATCACACAAATTTAATCATTTCCAAAAGAAAAAGTTATACTTAATAGCAAATTAGGTTACATTGACCTAAGCATAGAGGTAAATATAAATAAAAGTCATGCGGATAGCATGATGGTGCAGCTGCCGCGCGCACAGCCAATCCCACTAAGCAGTGGTCGAGCCAGGCGAAGCTGCCGAGATCACTACTTGCGCAGCGGTGAGGTCTCCGACAGCACACTTCGGCGAACGGCTTGTGGGCGACTCTTCTCTTTCATCGGATAATCATTCATTTAGAACACCCATACTTCGACGGAAAATCATTCTTATGAGATTCTTCTACGAAATCTTTCCGGAGTGTTTGGTGAATTAAAGAAAATTTTAGGAAAAAATTAGGGTTAAAGGGAAAAAAATAATCTAGCATCATCCAACACGTCTTTATTTTTTAGAACTGAACCGTGAGACTATTTATTATCTCGTGTTTCTCATACTGCGCGCTGGCATTCTACAATACAGTATATACAAGTGTGTTCCTATCACTCATCGTTACGACTTAAGCGCAGTAGAGGATTCAGACACACAGGGATTTTAAGAACCACACCAGCGCACATCTGGGCTGACCTTAAGAACCACACCAGCGCACATCTGGGCTGACCTTAAGAACCACACCAGCGCGAATCTGGGCTGAACTTAAGAACCACACCAGCGCGCATCTGGGCAGAACTTTTTCGAAGAAGAACGGAAGGAAACCGAGCAAGAAAATAAAACCAAATGAATAACATCATGCGCTCATACTGCAGTGGAATAACTATAATGAACTTAAAACTTAAAAAGACATGATCTCATTAATTTTCTTGGTATAGACAAAAACAACTATTTCTGATTTGATTGACTGCTATTGAATATGAGATCAGAAAAATTTATGAATTAAAATTTAACGTGTGCTTCAAGTGATGATATAGAACTGTAACATTTATACACTCGATGAAGAATAACAATGGTTACCTGTTTTGATTTACGAAATGAAAAATATGTCAAATTTATGCTAGGTACATTTCTGAAGGGCTACCCAAAAAAGTTTAAAATGGTTTATGGTTTTTGTTAGCCATGACCATAAACCTGGTCCAAAATTGGTCAAGAGATGAAGTATGAGCAAAAAATTCTATGGTGGTCACCAGCATCAAATTTAGTGGAGTAGATATATCGAACGAGCCGTAGAAAAAATAGGAATAAAATAGGAAATGCAAAAATCTAACATATGTCGGGCTTGATTGACTTTTAATTTATATTTCATGCTTTTGGGCTCCTACTTAAACTCGTAAGGTTACCTTTCAGAGAAAAAATAAATTCGACAAGTTGTTTGTTATTGTCTTACTTAAAAGTCGCACGAGTTCGATAAAAACTGAATTTTCGAAAATTTCGATGCTATACTGTATAGTTAGAATAAAACAGTGAGTTAAAATTAAAATTCACTTATTCATTCACCATTATTTAATTCATCGTAATTTTGTCTTACCAAAATATATTCCAGTCAAATAATTTTTTTTTGTACTAATAGAAAATCACGACAGTTATGTCCGAGAGATCACTTCCAAATCACGCTTCACCGTAGCAGTAGCCGAGAAACTATTCAAAAGATGACAGAGGACATTGAACATTTCGAAGAGAGCATGGAAAGCTTGTTCGAGACTTCCAAAAGTTGTGAACATTCAATTGTACACTGAGCAAGCTATACAAGCGCATGAATAACTATTGCTTACACAGTGGTGGGTAGCTAGCACAAGCAATAAATATTGCTTACACAGTAACCACTGAGTAGCACAGTGGTGGGTAGCTAGCGCATGCAATAACTATTGCTTACACAGTGGTGGGTAGCTTGGACGTCGGTTGGGCAAATAAGTTCCTGAAGGCAGACAACAATGGAGCACTTTGCTTCCCTGAGAAGCGTTGAAACGTATTTGAAAAACAATTATTTTCAACAACATCCCTCATTCGACGGGTGAAACATTTGCTTATTTGAACGAAATAATCCTTAACACAATGAAATTACTGGAATATTTTTGTTTGTGAGTCATATCTTTTAGACGTTGAATGAACTTCTAAAAGCTCGGCTGTCATATTGGGCATAATAACTGAGTCTATTTTATGATGATAATCAAATTATTCAAGAGGAAGAATACTTGACTGCAGGACAAAATTCTAATCCATATCTTCGCTTAAAGGTCACGTTTCCTGAATCGTAAGGAAGCCTCGATGATGAATTTCCGCGTGGGCGATTGCGTGAAACCGCAGCAGCAAAAGTGAACAACAAAATAGGAGTGCAAGAAGATTGACCACCACTCATGAGTGGACCTGTGATGATCACTTTCTCCGTTGTTTATAAACGCATGAAATCGCGGCAGCGGCGCGGCCATCACGAGGTGTGCAAGAGCGCATGAGCCGGACCAGTGCAAGGGAAAGGTAGCGACCACCCGCACCTCAGTGGACAATGACAGATGGGCGGCACCTCAAACCAAGAGCAAGGGTTGCACAAGCACACAATGAAGTTTCAAACCTGATACCAATATTTACAACATAAATGTTCAGACTAAAATGAAAACTCAGCGTCCGAAGTAAAAATAATTCCTAATGTATATCAAATGAGTTCCCTATCCCGAACACCATGAACGACAGAGAAGGAATGAATAAAAGAAGGTAAAGCGACAACTTGGAACAAGCCACAATATTACTGCCGAAAGAGAGTGGGGTGAACGAGCGCGAGGGCGGCGACACAGCTGTGCTTCCGGTGTGTGTGTAATTCTATATCTCTGGGAAAAAATGACTCTCGAATTCTTTTCGTGTAAAGGCAGGGAATGAATCACAACTTTCATCCTAGAACATCGAGTTAGTTCATCGTAAAAGGAGCTTCATCAACGAAACATAGAGCTACGATCAACAGATTTTATGTTACAATTATCAACGAAACGTATAAATTAAATTTTTGGTACATTATTTAATTGCCACTATAAAACCGATGAGAAAAAATTGAACAATACCAGTTAGAAAAATTCCGTGACTACAGAATCGATATCTATCTGCACTACACAAAATTAAAAATATGCTCCGGATGTTTTAAACGCACCTTACCGGAACTAACTATTGTTAATTATAGAAAAAGAAATAGAAGAGTCTGTGCAAACCGATCACGAATATGGTTGACTGATGTATGAGGTAAATGTTAAATATTGAACTATTCACATGATAGGTTATCCAAACCTAGACGTCAATTTAATTTTCACGTCTGTTTCATTGAATGGCATCAATGAAGCTTTGAAACGTGCTAAAATTAAACAGCAAGTGAATGATAAAACTAACTATAAATCAAGATCTTTCATGGTTGGTTTCTGTCCTATTGTTTTATTTTAGTTTACTCAATAGATACATTTGAGAGGCATAGGCATCGAGTAAATGCGGCATAGATTCTGCACCTCACACAAGTCCTCCCATGCTCGTACCCACCTTCTTGCTGCAGCCCTTAGCTGACCCCCATTGACTGGAGACAACCCTTCTTTTCAGTCCACTCCGTTTGAATGGGTCCAATGTGTCTATTCTTCACGAGTCGCGTCTTATCCATTATGCAGATGATCAGATGGCCCGACTAAACAATAGAAGGCCCAGATCCGATAACTGGGGAGGGTGGGGGTGGGTGTGGGGTTATTCAAAAGTGCCACGAGGCCGCAGAAGTGGACCCGCTCGACCCTTGCGTCAAGGTGGCCGAGTGTTTGTTAGGCAATGGGGCTCACGACTCACAAACTTATAGAATAATGGCTACCTGTCAAATAGAACGTTCTCAACGTAACATCTCTGAAAGGTTTAGTTACGTCAGAAAATATTTTTAAAAAACGTTGATGATTTTCGATAGAAAATGGTAAAAAAAACGTTGCGTCTTAACTTTGTTAGCTTCAAGTTTATTGCAGTACTTGAGTTCTACCTGCTGCTCCATGCCTAACTTAAGTTTTTAGTATCTTTCCCGAGAATTGAATGGTTGGTACACACTGTTGGTATTGTGACATAAATTAAATTTGAATACAATACTGAAAAAAATTATTTGGGGCTAGGACCAAATAGTAAAATGAACATNTTCCATAGAAGTACAAATTGCACGCACGAACACAAGGGCTCACTTCCGCGGCTGCCGTGAGAGACATTGCACCATAACCAAGGTCCTAATGATATAGGGGGAGCCGAAATCAATGTGAATTCGTCATTTTCACAATAATCTTGAGGAGATAAGGACCAACAGGAACTTCACACCGAGCACCAACGTGCTGGAGCTAATTCTTGCTACGTTCACGTGAGCACACGTACGGTCGAGAGGCCCTCAAATGAGATACGGCATGGGTGGTGTCATTAAACCGCAGAGCAGGGACTTCCCTGAGAACACTCAGCCAAATTCTGCCACGCTTCGCCGCAGCCTGGTCCCAGACCTGACATAACTGCCATCGAGTGTTGCACACTCGACAGCAGGCAACCGAGCACCAGATGGGGTCAGCATGTGGGTGAAACATCAACTGAAATATCAATGGTAAAAAAGCATCATAAATGCTGGTGGACCTATTATTAATATAATAGAAGCCATTGAGGTGTTGACAGTTGTAATCGTATACATAAATACACATTACTAGTTGTAACAAAAGCGCAGAATATTTAAACTTACTTAAAACAGAACGTCAAATTCATAAAATCCAAGCGGCAGAACTTTATATACATACGGGTCTTTCAAAAACCGGGTTAATTTAGGTGCATGTCCATATTTAGTGGCTACATATAGCCAGTTACAACTCACAAAAGTCCTCCCTTCTCACGGCCGAGAGTGTGTATTAGACAATGGTGTACATATAAACAGTTTCTAAATTTTCCGAATTGTTTAGGTAATCGACCGCTTAAATGGGTTAAGTGTTTACCCCTGGTGTGCAAGCTTACTATTTATTTCCTAATGTTTCCAAACACCAAAAGGAAAATTAACTGCCTTCGCTCACACTACTCCAGTCACTACATAAACTGAGTTTTTTCTCATGTGAATTACTTACGGCCCGCAGTAAGCGGCCGACTTACTGTTTTAAATTTGCAGATGATAGCTCACACAGAACATACTCGTCAGTTCACTCGTATTTCTCAGGATTAACACAAGCCTCCATGTTAAACATCGTAAATAAAGTGCATAATGGCTGATAAAATATGAATCCCTTGGACTTCTTATTTAAATATCCCGATTTCCCACATCGCTTCATGAGGCGCAATTTATGCGTTGCATTACGCTACGAACAATTTTTGTCCAAGGCAGAGCTACAAAGCAGTGAAATACTGCGCATTCAGTATTTAAAGATCATTGTGCTAGGACAGTGGGAGGCTTACCGCTGTGATTTTCTTATGGTAAATTAAAAGTTGCGCTAAATGCAATTATAAAATAAGAATCCAGCTTAGAAGCCAAGACTATAAATCAAAGATAAACTTTTTTGTTCAGAATACCTTTTCAAAATTGAGGAAAATTTTCGTTAAACGGGAAATTTTGATGCACAAGTAAATGAGCAGTTCTAATAACTAGAATAATTTGTTACAAAAAATATGATACCTGAAGCTAAATGTGTACAATGAATCATCAGACCCAGACTTCAAGAGTGCGTATTAGACAACATTATAAAAAAGAGAGAAGGTAACACAAGAGAACACTAATGAGCGACAACTAGCGAGAGACAAATTACCAATAACACAACGTTGAAGCGAAACTTATGATTGAAGAGCCCTACTCACTCAAAAAGGTCCAACAAAAACTTAAATTTCAGCTCTGATCGAGCCAGGGCGAAAGAGAAAGGAAACGGTTCCGAGAAAAGTTTCGAAAGAAAAGGGAACGCTCACCACATGTGACAAATAAAATTTCAATTAGGGAGAAAAAAAATCCATTAGCGCACATCGACCTATGAGCAATGGTGATTCCAGAACATTCTGAGTGAGGTGAGGGACCATGAATGTGGAGCCGGGAGACGGATCTGAAGCAGGCGCGTCCGCATCATTCTAAGACATCGTGATTCATAAAGTTTCCATTATGAAAAGCTAACAGAAAAGAACAGGGAAGACTACAGTGTTTGCAAATCTCTGTTAACAGAGACAAAGTTGATAATCCCCNACTCGCATCCCAGATGATGCGCACTAATGTGCAGGCGCAGGTTTACATAAGCTTCACGAAACGTACGCAATACAGAAAAACTTAGCAGAGCCTAAAATTTTACAACTGAATTTTACTTTTGTTTTACCACTTCAACATATGTATTACGCGAAACGATGAACCAAATGGGGATCAGATCGTAGAGAATAATACTCCCGTAATATTCAGTGCCACACGCTATACAGCACCAGACGAAAGGCCTATTTAGGTTCAGAAATTAATTAGAGGTTGAGTCAAACAGAAGATTGAAAGCCCAGTTCAGGCAGCACCAGATCCACTTGAGGCAACAGGTCAGCACGCAGGGAGAGCTTCTCACGGCCGACACACACGTCGCTGCTCCGCCAAAGTGACACACAAAGACAACAAAGGAAGGCATTACCGTTGTGTACGCGACCTCATCGAGTGCACGGACCGTTGCAGCTACAGAGCAGCTCAGGAAATCGACAGTACACCAAAGATCAAGAGGGGAGGCACGGCTTGTGACAAAATTTGCTTTTGTTTTAAAAGTCTTTAAAGTGGAGGCTGGGTGGGATGCTGAAACAAAGATTCATTTGGTTGTTATTTAATTTGAGGAAATGAAGCCGACACCCGTACCCTCTGCTAGTTCTACGATGGCAAAAACACAGAATTAATTGAAATATAAATAAACACTATCAGTAACTAAAAGTCAAGTGCAAATTTCATGTTATAATCTAAGGCACAAAAATAACGCTGTTAAATATTCATAACGAAAATTTAACAGAAATTTCATGCAGATCAATCTAGATTTTTACACGAAGCACTTGAATTGCTCCTGATTTATAGAAAAATTTAAAATCACATTGCACACCTATGAGTAAAAAAATTTCTATAATAAGTAATACGATGGTCAAAGGATACAAAAGTAGCTGAAACGGAACAACACGGCAGGTAATCTACGGCAGCATTGCGTAGAAAATTTACCTTCAACAATCAACGTCTGTCCAATCGAGCAAGAGCACATTTTATCGCATCATGAGCATCAGGTGCTATAAGTTCTCAAAAGTTTTTTCTTAATTAGTGCGGATAAACACATCGTGAGAATACAAACTGCGAACAAAACACCCACAGTAACGCTCATCCCATGGTTCACCACAAACAGTGGGGCCTGAATACGCATCAGTCGGGCTCGTTTCCTGTCATTAAAGCGGCCAACTTCCTCTCAATGAATTAACTCGATCAGCGGATCTATCTATTCGAAAATTAATATTGCATAACCATATCTTTTCACGCAAAATATCCTAAGGATTAATTGTTGAATATTGTAAACAGTGCACAATTAAGAGTTGATTAGACAAGCATGAGTGTTGTGTGCTTCTTCGTTTGATGAATATTTGAATTAATTA
>VOMN01074369.1:0-22209 GCA_014899125.1 Orchestia grillus
ATGAACTACTCATGCTCTTTACTTCAAACTTGAGTACTAAATTTTCAAGTACATCCAAAGTAGAGTTATGCAAATACTTATGTCCTGGGCATACATTGCCCTTTGATGTTTGGGCATCTATTGCCTTTTTAGTCCTGGGCATATATTGCCCTTTGATGTTGAAGCATATATTACTCTTTAAGTCCTGGGCTTACAATGCCCTTTGATGTTTGTCCTTTGAGTCCTGGGAATCTATTGTCCTCACGAGTGCCGGATTTATAAATAGTTTTCAAATTTTTTCGTAGCTTTATCACATCTCGGGTATAAACTACGCTGAGACAAATGGACCCCCGCAAGGCTCAATGGGTTAAGCTACTGAAGCTCAAAACATACAAGGCACCAATGGGAGGAACGTAAAAAATGTAAGCCTGATTTACGAATGCAGTAAACAAGCATTATTGTCCTGCGCAGTAAGTCCTGTGACTGATAATAACTGCGCAGTCGTCCCATGCATAGAGCGCTACATCGTTCTAGCAACCAACCGCTCTACAGCCGTCCCGCTCATAGAGCGCTAAATTGATTTCTGCAAACAACCGCTCTTCAGTCATTCTCAGCATAGAGAGCTAGATTGGTTACGGCAAAAAACAGGTCTACAGTCGTCCCCCGTATAGAGCGGTGTCAATTAGAGCAAGCATCAAATAGCGCGAAACATATTTTTGACGTAAACAGCAAATTGAGAGTGGAAATTGGGAACAAAGAAGAAGAATTAATTTTTTTTTGTAGCCGATCTGGCGTTTTATGCGGGGAACGACTGTGCCTGCACAAAAAGTCCAGAGATGTAAAAGGTTGGTTTGCTCATCGTGGACAGGCATGCCGTGGAAATTTTCAGTGTATTTCACCGAAAAATGATGAGTACTAAGCTGACGGAAATGCACATCAAATTCTTGTCATACAACCTAAGATGAGTGCTCTATTTTGGTAACTTAATTTTTGTACGTTCATGTTCATTTAACGAAGCGTTACATGCATTCGTGTCTTTGCCCCCGCAAATATCATAGAATAAAAGGAAAACATGCATCGTCTATCGTGAATGTTCCTTCCAAAGCCGTTAATTTCATTCATGAACCCCCTTTATAACACACGCAAACAGCATAGCCCACACACAGCACACGGAGCATACACAACATACACAGCCAACACAACCTACACAGCACACACAACATACACAGCCAACACAACCTACACAGCATACACAACATACACAGCCAACACAACCTACACATCACACACAGCCTATACAGAGCACCATGAGCGATTACAGTCCTTCATCATATTTTATTTTAAAGCCTTGGATCGCACAGCTTCCTGCAGGCGACACTATCGTCGCGAGAAAACTTATTTTTCCTGCAAGTGGTCGCTTCCAACGCAAGTTTTGAAATTTTTGTTCGTCCTGCAACGAAGTCAGGTGCAGACAGCAGCAACTCGTGAAGGGGGGAGAATATGTGAGTGTTTTCTACGAAGTTGTATGCAAGTACGTCAAGCCAAGCGCGTGTCACGTGTGTGGTTGCTGCGTTATATTCTATTCCCAAGGTATCCTTAATAAAAATCGGCTCAGCTTACTATTTCGACGTTTTTTGACGTTTCTTGCAGAGTTTGCTGACCAGCAGCGCAGATGCGCGGACGCTGTGTCCGCTTCTGGGAATAACATTAATGTCGAAATCTGCGAGCTGCCGCTAGAAAATTTCTCGCCCCTGAACGTTACCTACACAAAACTGTCAGAATAAGTCAGATAATTACTATGGGTACCGCTGTAAATGATTGTATGAGGTCTCCAGTCAACTATGTCAATTTTAATTGGGGATTGAGGTGTAAATTCATTGCATTCCATAATCACAAACTTTGCTGTGCACGCAGAACGTGAAATTCAATTCAACACAGTTTTTGAAAGTTGAGAAATTCTCCTTATCTTCGAGTATTGCTTATGTGTTAATCTTGCGCATGAAAATGACGATATTTCACCGAACGTGTCAACGGCTTAGAATAATTATTAGTCTTCTATTAGATTTATGATAACTTCAAAATTCTCAATCGCATAGAAAGTTCATACGTGATGATTTGTGCATCACACGAACGTAAATTACTGCGTCACATTCCTCATTTTTCGATCAGTTAATCATTTTGTAACTGAACTGTCTCTGCCCATACTCCACGTCCTTATTTATCGGAAACAAATCTTGACTTAGATCTTACATATTGTAAAGCTTCGGTTTACCAAAAAATTAATTTGTAAGATTTTATCACGACTTTAAAATTTTCACGATGACACTCACGAATTTATCTCGAGCTTTGCTTATAAGTATAATTTCTCCCAGATAATATTTTCTGCATCGCAGGTATATTATTCGTCATGTTAACATATTTTGTTAGTGACAGACAGCCAAAGTTTGATCGAATTGAAAGTTGAAGTTGAAAGTTCGTCATCGGAAGTCAGCCTTTACATGACCGATCGCCATTTCTTTTTCCCCTTTAAAAGCAGGGAATGCGGGCACAAAGCTTGCCAGACTGCTGAGTCCGAGCACTGCAATCAACTTTCTGAATGAATCAATTCGCGATTCCAATTGAACGCAGCGTTCGTCAAAGAACAGGGAAATTTCCCTGAAAAAATTCACATTGCAATTCCGGTTCTCAACAAATAGTTTTTACGACGACCGCGATCACGCACGCACTATTTCCCAAGGACTTAATCTTGCTCTGGCTTTGTCCTAAGTCTGCGAACGAGAAGTTTTTATTATTTTTCTTCAGGCGTGCAAGAGAACGTTCATTTGCTTGCTAAGTTAATGTGGCTTTACTATCAATTTATCATCTTAACATGATCACGTCTGTTCATTCAGTTTCTAGCTTGGTACTTCGAATATTTTCTGTATTTTTTGTCCAATTATTTCTATACTTCACGTTCAAGTAATATTGGTTTATTGCATCTTTCATTATATTTCCCTCACAACTGCAAAGCTCTTCGTTTGCATGCCTGGAATATAGATTTCTAAATAAACTAGAATGACTTGTCGATATGCATTATTACAGTGAAATGGAGTGGATTATATTCGAAAGAAACTTAATCCATCGACAGATCAAGTTAAATGAGGCAAAGATCGCATTACTGTGCATGTCAACGTCAAAAACTTTCAAGAAAGTTTAGCGTTAAGGCTCGTATTGAAGATTAAAGTGAGGCCAAGAGCTTGGTATATTTCACATGATACTTCATATCCAATATCATTTCCAATTTTCTCGTCGCAGATTGGCTATTACTGAAGGGAACCAAGGGAGCTGATTTCTGTCGTGGCTGCAATGTTATTCCTACGGGAGAACCGAAGTGCAGCACTGAACAGAGAGTCCATTTTTGGCCGATGAAATTGGTCATGATGGCATCTCGCCTGCTCTATTGCACAAATCGCGCCCAAATTGATGTTTGAAGTGCGTTTGTATGAATAAATTGCTGTAGACTTCATACGTGAATGTGAAATCAACTCGAGGGAAGTCTTCATGCACAAGCTGATATATTAATATTGCAAGGCCTTTGGAATATACTATGAAGACTATGAGGAGATCGATACCTTCTCAATGATGTAGATATTCATGATAAGCTTCAAAGTTCAGTGTTGGGAAAAAATTGAATTGATGAATTGAATTGAAAAAAATTGCTTGTGCTCTACTTAAATGCATGGTCTCACGGCATTACAGTGCAAGAACTTTATAGAAAAAGTTCAGTTATTCACTTCAGGCGACTTAAATTCAAAGTAGGGCGGAATTGGGATGTCAATTCCGAAAAACTGACCGAAACACAATTGCAATCTTCCACCAATGCTTTAAATGAATAAATATTAATAAATGCGTATTAACATTAGAAAATTTCTGCAATTTTTTTTCATTCATGTAGTTTCTGCTTAGTTGTCATGTTTGCAGCGAAGAAACTTTCCATAGTGAGCGATATGGGCGACGGATTTTCTGAACGTTTGTTTCGTGATTGAGGCAACCACGGAAATATTTTTAGTGCGGTTTCATAGATTGTTTCATTTAAAAAATTTATAATAATATTCCCTCTTATTTACTTATGTGAGAATTTGCTCTTTTGGGTGGGCTTACGTAAGGTGAAAGAACAATTTACACCAGGAGGAGAAAACGTGAAGATCGTGAAAAAATCTACGGAAATAGAAACGAATATTTAGTTACCCTCATTCATTTTTAGGACTGTTTTAGCTCATTGTACTCAAGTATTTACTTTTGTTGATCGTTGAATAAGACGTACTGTAAAATGGAAGAGATGTCATTTGGAGCACATTGTACTTAACTTTTAATTTTCACTCGATATTGAAAAGTTTTATTTGGGTACCGCACTACTGCTCGCCTCAGTCCTTCCAAAGTTCTGGCTCATTTCAATGAAATATCAATATGAAATATTCATCGTTGAATGAAATATTTCACAAATCAACTTAGAAATATACTAGAATTTCAAGTATTAATTTAGGTTTGCAGGGTAATAAATGTAGCTGCAACCTGATGTATGTAAGTATGAGGTTGCATTTATCTTCTTACGGAAAACTAGCTGCATCCCTATGACAATAGAGTTACAAATTCAAATAGATGGTTAAGAATTTATGTTGAGGCATTGTGACTTCTGTTGAGAGCTCCTTCATATTAGCTGCTTTTACCGTTATTAATCATGATGATCAAGAAACTTCAGCCACTAACTGGATAAATTAAGAATCGTACAGAATTAAGAGTGTTTGTCTAATTCCCAGCTCTGGGTGAGGCCATGGTCTGCGAATTAGTCTTGCTACCCATGATCATGGAATTATGAGCTGTAGTATAACTTTATAAAAAATCAGAAGGGGGAAACTAGCAAACAACAACTGTAACTTAGGAGAGACAATTTTTATCCGCAGTTGATCAGTCTAACTTTTTCGTCAGGGTATCTAAAGTTATCTATGATTTGGCCTCCAAAGCATTTCCATAAAATATTTTGTGAATTTACCACCGGGGAGAAGAAAAGTTGGACTGGGGGTATACACTCGCTTGAAGGTCAACTACCCGACCATATATGGAGAAAATGTCTTAGTATATCATTGTCTTTACGCTGTTATACAACGGCGTATGAAATAATACTGTGAAAAAACTCTGTCACCTGAAGCCAAATATCAAGGGGCATAAAATATGAGCGCTATGAATATTTAGAGTGTTTCCTTATGCTCTGCTACATCGCTCAAAGTGTTTTAGTAAAACTGTTCGTAAAATATCCACCGAGCGTTGCTAAATTACGAAGTTTAATTGAAGTTCAATGAAGCTCAAACTGTTTTAAAAGAACATATTAAAAAACAATAAACTCAACGAAAACTGTCTTTTTTATCTCAGGTCTATAGGACGTGGGAACAGTTACAGAGTGTAACGCGGATCCAGTGTAGAGTCGATTCGTTAAGTTCCAATTGCTCAATTTATGTTTCACTCTAAAAGATATAACAGATGCAAATTCCCTCGACATAGTTGAAAAAACTAAGTTTATCTTTGTTTTTACTCAGCTGAGTCGGTCGGCTACATTTAACCTGTCAACGGGCACTGTACGAGTAAATATGCGGACCAAGTATGATAGATATGTAGATAGGTATTAATTAGGTAGATTTCTGAGGTTCCAAAATAGGGGTCTCAGATTTTAAACTTATTCAATAGGTTTTAGTGTTAATGATGGAAGAAAGTGTCCTAGAAGTTGTCATTTGAGATATCACGTAGCATTCTGAGACTCAGGGATAGTGAAATATTATGCTATTTGTTGCGAAAAAATATGGGCCGGCTGTGCGCTTTTACATCCTCCAGTTACCCACAATAATGTACTAGTTATTTAATAGTGAGGGCAAGGTCTGACCTGTACACTGCTAGCCAAGATTTTACAAACAGGTTCGTATTCAAGTTTGGATGAATAAATTAATTATCGTGAAACGTAAATATAGGTCATTATATTTGTCACAGGGTTCGGTCTTTATTAAAAGTCTGCTTTGACAAATAGATTCCCTTTCTTTAGATATGACAGCAACATTAAAGCTACCGTGTATATTTGTTTCATAAACGTGTTATCATGACTAGAATTGCGTTTTGAACAGCAGATGATAATGAAACTATGATTCAGTTGCAAAATGTAAGAACTAAGCGTCGTATCTTACCTAAAGTATTCGAGCTGATAGAATAATAGTGAGTTCTCCTGCAGTGTCCTGCTCGTGAATATTTATACAAACGATTTACGAGATTTTGAGACAAAATAAAACTAATTTCACCTCCTTACGATCACCGCTGTAAGTGTATGTTCAATTGTTTGACCCGCTGCATTTAAATATCATGCGAAGCTGTCAAGAAACTTCTGTCTATGAAATACCACACATCTTAATGGAAAGTAAACCATAAATCATAAAAAATGCACCCCACCATTTAATTGCAAGATTGAAAGGTTTTCAGCAAATCAAGCCCCTTTTAGCAAGCACCTCTTCGTATGTGTGGATAAATCGAGAGAATTTTCAGCTTCCGCGTACGCTGCCTGAAGTTCGACACTCCATTGGAGCATAAATTTCCAAATGAGGTCACAAGCACAACATAACGTCACAAGCACAACAAAATTTTTCATGCAACTTCGTGCGTCTTTTTCTTCAAAATATCCTGTCGCTTCCTACGACTTGACACAAGTCAGTTATAGCAGAATGAAATGTAACTTTGCGATCAAGGTCTATCGTAAAAACATATATCTAATTATCCTTTAGAATGAATATTCGATAATGTTGATAAAAGGCTTAAAAGCCTTAGTCTTTTAACTATCCCTACTGTTGTAAGGGTCATTTAAGGTTAAATTATTGTTAACTATCCTCAAGTCCCATTTTGTAGCTTACGTCCTAGCGTCCTTCGCTCTAGTGCACACTTCTTGCTAAAGACAAAATCTCTTCATCTCTTTTCCTTTGTGTAGAATGCAACGTCTCGAATTTTGAAATAAAGCATAAGTTCTCTGTAGACTTATCTCTCGCCAAATCCGCGGACGTTGCTTCGTCTTTCACAAAAGGCTTTGCAACGTTAGCCTCCTTTGCCTTTGGTAAAACTGTGAGAAGAATTTCAACTGTAACAATGCCTTTGAAATGATGCATCCGCCGCCATTAAAACCTGCGTGGCAATTCCGCCTGGGCAATCGCAATTCTCGTCATTTCGAGGCTGATCCGCACTCAGCGGAATTTTTTCGAGTATCAAAGCATGGTTCTCTCGACCCTTTAAAGCCGAGGCCTAAAAATACTGCCTTCTCAAAGAGACACAAACGACAAAAATTGCAGAATTTTTCACGTGAAACGCACCTACGAAGCCGACTTAAATGAACCAAAATCTCCCCTAAAAAGTGTGACATTGAGCACGAGGCTTAAATGAAGCTGATTATAAATTAGGGCCCTCATTTTTCTTTCCCAAATTACCCTGCAAATCACCAGAATTTTGAGCCCGAATGAGCGTTCGACTTGCGCGAAAAAATATTCACACCAGGTCTCGCGAGCTTTAGGTATTTTGGGTTCTTTTTCAGGGAAGGAATTTTTTTGGGGGATATGTGCAGCAGTCATTGAAAGTTCTAAAAGGTGACCCCTGCCGCGCATTGATGTGTTGTGTGTGACCATCTCACTGTGCCTAGCGCCTTCAAGTTGATCGAGCACATCCATTAATAATATATGAAATCTGTTGCGCTCTCCAATGAAGTTTCATTTAACTAAATTTTCATGTTTCAATTCATATGTATGTCTTAAGAACAAAACTTGCAATTTATGGTTCCCACAAATTTATTCCATTATGTCCTGCCGTCGCTGCACACAGTGTCTTCGAAAATATGCGTATTGACTTTAGGTAATAGTGATTTTACGTGCTTATGTTGAGGTGTTATTTTCCCATGTCTATAGGTATAGCTATTTTATTTTTCGGAGCTTAAACTATATTAAGGTTTATCAGTACGTGTGATCGGTATTTAGTGAACTAGCATTCCCATGCCGGTAAATCTCACGTGATACAGAATAATACAATTTTCCGAATCACGGATGCGGACGGCTGTCTCTGATACAGTCTCGTTCATTAGGAAAACCGCCCGAAAATTTGGACCAGTAAATTTTCTCCCATGCAATTTCTTGAGTGCGCAAATAAATGTTTGCACGCCCAAAAAACAAATAGACTTGGAAGAGCTCATTTGTTTATCACGTCTATGCAGGGTGGTTGAAAAAAGAAATCGAGAATTATGACTACGCCTTGACGAGTTTATGAGAAATGCCTTAAATCAAGCCAATAATAAATTGAATTTCGGTTTCCTTGTTTAGCTACATATCTCTACACGGCTACAGTAATATAATATAGATACTGCTGAGTTTTAGGCTCGTATGTACCGAAAAATAAATATGAATTCGATAAGGCATCGCTAAAACTGCTTAGATTGCTCTATAGATGAATTTTATCTAGAACCGGAAATATTAAATTATTTGCACATGTTTTCTGGTCCATGTTGTTTAACTAGCACTGTATGTTTGCTAAAGATCTTGCTGTCAAAGTTTTATTCTCTTGCTTCGCGTTTCATTTAAATTCATTTCTTTAAAATTATTGCAGTTGCGTAGCCTTAGATTCCATTAGTATAGTTTTGAGCGAAATTTTTACTTGTTGATAACTTCCGATAGAGACGTCGCAAATTCAAATCAAACCCGAATCTGTTTAGAAATAATTCCCACTTTTCAGAGATCGTGAATGCAGGCATCCAAGCCAAGTCCTAGCATGGAACTCCTCAGCGGGCGATGGCTTCAAATGTACACAGATTACGCGTACGACTTATGCATGCTTACTTCTTACGTTGTTTTCGAAAAACGAAAAATCCCTAGAGATAGTCAGAGTCCGCACAGAAACCGAATTTTCCGTTGAACTAAGGTCAGATTTTTCATGCTCTTGCAGGGACTTTGTTCTGTCGAGAAAATTAGTCTCTCTGACTGCCTTTTTAGGATCGTCTGCCGAAGTCGATAGAATTATTTGGGGAACTTTGGAACATTTTCAGCCCGTACGACGAAGTTAACACAAACATTCTAGGGTGCGTCGAGCTCGGAATTTCATCGCTAGACTCAGGGAGTCTGCAAGTAAAAGAGCCCAAATGATTCAAAGTTGAACTCAAGCTAGACTTTGTTCCGAATAATTTGGCTCAAAAAAGAAGATAAATCAGGTCATTAAAGGGGGAAATTGGAAGGAGCTCAGAACGGATGCAGAAATTTTGGAGATAACCAAGTGCGGAGACGACGCCCCATTGCCAAAACACATCCCCTTGCTGCTGAGGCGCCACTGTACCTTTACATGGAGGTACTCTGCCCTTGTACAAGTGGTACTTCGTGGTGTAATTGGTACCCCAGCCCAGCGTCACACCATTATAAGCGGTGATAAATGTTCGGTGTGACGGTACCATAGGAGCTTTTAATGAGCCTCATATTGAGTAATTTGCTCCAAAACACAGTTTCTCTGCTGCTGAAGTGCTTGTGTACGAAGTACACTTGTTCATACAGAGATATGCTGCCCTGGTCCAGGTGGTGCATCTGTAACCGTACCTCAGGTTGTGAGAGCTTGTGGACGATCATGCGGTCTCAGCGCGGTGGTATCTGAGGCGAATTTTAAACGTGAAGTGGAACACAAAAGTTCACGAGGCGCGGTAAAATTATGAGGCGCAACAATCGTCAAATGGAATGCAAAATATCGGAAAACAAATCGGTGCTCAGGAGTAATGCCGCAAAGTTGGATGGACGTTAAACGTCTCACGGCACAACAAATATTAAAACTAATTCCACGAGCCCCATGGGATGCTCAGAGTCAGGTGGTAGAATAACAGTCCAGAATAATACTACAAATTAGGCGAGATTCTAAAGTAGGTACATGTATGACACTGAAATTGAGTTAGACAAGTTTTTGATGCTCGCAAACATTAGCTTTGTACGTCTTTATTTATGTATGTATGTACGTATGTATATATGTACGTGTGTATGTATACATGCATGTATGTATGTATGTATGCATGTGGTAAGTTGCATTTGGTCTAATCTCGCTTCCTAAACCTGATAAGAAGCTTCTCTACTTGTCATTTAGCATTACACCCACGAAAGTTTCATCAGATGTACTCGTAACTTTGAAGTTAATTCGGGATTTCATCGCGTTTAAATGGTTCAGTCATCACAGGCAAATGGGTCCGTAAGGAACGTGAATAATTCTGCAAAATGAGTGGATTCGATGACCCCAATCAATAAAGGAAAGAAAAAAGTGCATTGGTGAATAAAATTCTGATTGTGGATCGCTTCGAAAATAGGGAACCGTATTTTCAGTGCAGATATGCGGAGGAGCCTAATGGATTCCAATTAAGGCAAAACTCACCTTCACTAAAAACTGACGTATTTTATACGAAGCTCGAATGGCAATTGATCTCGAGCGTCAATTCAAATCCTCTGTAACATTTTGCTGAGAAACCGTCTCGAGTAGAAGGAGCTTCAGGCGGCGATCAGGTACGCATAGTTTACATCCGCCTTTTATATATGTGTAAATTTAAAACAATTTCACTTTTGTTATTAGTCATCTAATGAACGTACACGTAAGCCAGAGAGAAATATACAGTATAGGTCTCAAAAACTTTTGTAATTATCACAGTTTTATGACCCAAACCGGGCAACAAACTGAATAAGATCAGTGCTGTCCCAGACATTCTCCTCATCCTTTTCGAGGTATGGAAAAACAAACACTTCAAGCCCACCCAAATGACGGGAAGAGTGAGAGAGAGCGCGTTGCTGTCTATAGTTCCCTGCCGATATGTCCCATCCATCTTCATTACCAGGAGGTATCAATAGGAACGTTGCTCTCGTGTTATACATTCGGCTATAATTACTGGGAGTAACATATCTGTTTACCGAAAATCGTTTATCGATTTTCTTTAATCCCTATCAGTTGTCAGGCTGGCCCTTGGGGAACATCGTCTCCCATTTCGACTCGAACGATCGATCCTTTATATTCTACTCGGAATAAATTGGGTTCAAACTGAGTAGTCGCTGCCTTCTTGGCGCATGTTTTCATCGAGAAACTTCCCTTGGTCAATCTACGCTAGATGAAGCCTGATATTTTTAGAGCAGCTAAGGAGTCAGGAGAATTTGATATTTTCTGAAGCTCCCCAGGGATATTTCTTAACGCAAAATATTAAGATTTGATCAATCTTCGTGGAAGTCTCACATTTTTATAATTTTTTTCGAGCGTTCGACAAAGTCTGCTATTTTTCCGATTCAAAATCTAACTTTGGCTCTGATGAACATCAGAGAGAGTTTGATAATATCTTGAAATGCTCAATACCATTGGAATCCATTGTACTTTTCAGAGAGCCATTGATAAGACGCCATTGTAATTCTGATTAAAGACAGATATGGGCAGACGTATTAACTGCAGTTCATTCCGTTTCGGGACAAAATCATGCTTTATTTAGTAATAATGAGATTTCACCGACGTCAGTCTGACATGACACCGAAATTGTACTAGAATAAAGAGATGGCTTGGTATCAAGACGTCGATGTCAAATGAGGCGATGTTTAGTCAGTTCTTCAGTCTGGCTGCTTTAAGGTTCAATTTGGGAAAGTTTAGTATATATCCGGCTTGCTATTAATCAGATTAAGGTGTAAATACCGAATTCTTCAATAAACTTAGCTGGTTTGTAGGTTGAATGGCTACCAGTCCTTTCGGGCGATTGATTTATCACTTGAACATAATAAGTAAAATTTGTCGTTCTACTCAACATCTGCTTAACCAAGTTAGGGAGCCCTAAGTTTTTCGACTTAAACTTTAGTGCAGATATAAAACCATCTTCGTGGTGACGAAAGAAGAACGTAAATTCGTTGCTGATTACTCAACCTTCGGTTAGACTCACACTTTAGTACAACTTCACATTCTGCATTCCCGTGACCGAAGTATACCTCATTCATCACTATGTTTGCTCAGTCTGCTCAATTTTTGCTTAATCTGCCTGATTTTTGTTAAGTCTTCCTAAACTCTGCTTAGTCTCCTAATTCTTGTTTAGTCTGCTTAATTTTTACGCCTTCGCAAATGTCCGCCTGATATTTAACTATTTCTGCTTAGTCCCCTGAATTTTTCTGTAGTTGCTTAATTTTTTCACCATTATTGCTTAGTCTGTTTCACTTGTGAGAATACTAGTATATTTTAATGAAAGTCCATCGATACGGGAAAATGAGACCTTCGTACCTGATTTTGAACTATTCTCTATTTAATATGTTTAGTATTTTTCGATGTAATTTCACTTTTACTTGAGCGAAATTTTTCAGCCTTGTATTTTCTTTCACAAAAACATTTAAACAGTTAATCTGAACTCAGTCATCTTTGTACTGAAAATAAATGTGGAAGGGAGAAACATCAAAATTAAATATTCCCAAGTATAAATAATGTGCAAAATGCACGTCAATTCTAAAAATGGAATTCATTTGACAGTTGCAGGCCATTTTTCATTCGAACTACATACTTACTCTCGATTCAATTTTTCAAAATTTACAACATCCCATCAAAATTATTCACCATTTCCTCGGCTTAGAGAGTCACAATTTTCTTTTCGTCTCCTTTTCCGCGTGCCTTTTTCCGTCGTACTTGCGAGAGCATTTCTGCGCATAATATAAAAGTGCACTAAGAGCCTGTTCCCTGAATACTTAACGACAAGTACTCATATATTGGGCCTTTACGACTGAATTGGGAGCCTCTATGTCTATGCCAGAGGCGGCATCACGGGCGAAAATGAACCACATGAAAAGCACAGAAGCCCTTGAGAGGAGCATAAAATGTCTCGAGGAACAGTAAATTATGTACGGGGCCGCTAGAATGGATCAGCGACAGCAAAGATAGGCAAAAATGTTAAGTGAACATGCGAGTCTCGATGACTTCGTACAGCGTTTAATTGAGGTCCACGTTGTGAAGGCGGAATGCCAGATGGAGCCAACGTGGGGATGAATTGTCTAGAATGAATCGAGGAATATTTCCACAGTTAAGGTAATTAATAATTACATGATGGGAAATTTTTGTCTGAGAAATACTGATTTAAAGTGAAGGTTCGATTACCTGGTTATTCGGACAATAAAAGAATTGTGAATTGAAATAAGATCTTTAAAACATCTTGCAAAACTGAAAAAAAGTAAAACTCTTCGCTACCCTCAACGACTGACTTCATTCTTAAGGATTGCACTTTACATTTACTGGGAAAATTTTGAGTTTGAACTTAGAGCGACACAAGCGTGAGGTCGCTAATTAGGCAGAGTATTGAAGTGCAATTCAATAGCGGTCGCTACTAGTGCGTCGCTAATAGGATCCTTTAACTTAGTTGGGGGCAATTCCATAGTGGTCGCTACTAGTGCGTCACTAATAGGATCCTTTAACTTGGTTGGGGGCAATTCCATAGCGATCGCTACTAGTGCGTCACTGATATGATCCTTTAACTTGGTTGGGGGCAATTCCATAGCGATCGCTACTAGTGCGTCACTGATATGATCCTTTAACTTGGTTGGGTGTACGTACATTGTCCTCCACGGTCTTTAACATTTTTGTCTTGAAATCGTGCTAGAATTTTCCAGAAGTGAACTCGTTCTTCATTATTCTATGAGCATACGTAGTGAAATAAGGACACGATTAATGTAACTAATGTGTTATGAGTTAAATTATTGGGCGGTAAGCTCCATTGGAAGAGAAAGAGAGAGAGAGGGGAAGCCTATGCATGTTTTTCACAGACTAATTTGAGAAGTTAATTGTTTTCGAACCCTTTGGTGATTTGATTATGAAATCCTGGATGAGGTTGAAATGTATATATTCTTAATGCGCGTTGGGTAGTTACTCATTGAATTGATTTAGCCAAACGAGATTTTGGTAACGAAGCTTGATAAGCGAAACCCCTACAATGTTAACGTTAATTATTCTTCCAAGAATTAAATGATCAAACGAGAATGGAGGCTCGCAGTGATTCAACCAGACATCAGGGATCTACTGAATTTTTTGCGTATTTGTTTTGCTGAATCTTTCCCTGCAATAATGAAAAATCTCAATAAGATTAACTTTTAAACTTCATATTACTAGATATCGAGTGTTAGTGAAATAATACATATCTTTTTGGGGACCATAGATTCACTTTATGAAATTTCTAAAACCAATAAATAGTTGGAAAAATACTTAGGTATCTTTTCGATGTGACTTTCCTTTTATTTATGTTAAACTCTGAGATGATTTTAAAATATTACATGGATATTCTAAATTACACTATGGTACAAAATCATATGCGTTTGATCATACAATAGGTACAACTCGAAATAGATATTACTGCGCAATATTAACTCTAAACTTTACTTCAGTCGTCTCTCGAAGCGAAGGGGGTTCCTTCTCTTGACAAAAAGTGCCATTTACATTTGGAAGCGACGTTTCACTTTGGTATCATGTAGTACGCAAGCCAATTTATGGCCGCCATAACTTACCAGGGATAATCACCCTGGCCTTCCTTTCAAAGTAAATAATATCGCACAAAATACGGCGCTTTCACTCATAATTCTAAGGGATAAATTTGCTGTAATGCCAGAGAGGGGGCTGAACATACCACATTGGTGGTGCTGGGTGGAAGAGGAGCCAGAGTCGCCTGTGTGTCTTGTGTGGGGTCAGAACTGCGATTCTGAGCGAAGCAATCGTTACTTTACTTGCTCAATGATGAATTAAATTGCGCTTAGAGTACGGGTAGTGAATTTGTCGAGACTGTGTGCGTTGGAATTAAAGTAATATGGTGCCTTTGCTTGTCTGCGGAAGAGGTGATAATTATTTACATGTGATTTTTCTTTTGTGTATTGCGTGGGGTCAGGGTTGCTTTTCAGAGAGAAGTGGTCGTTGCTTGCGGAATGGTGAATTACATCGTGCATAGTGTACTTGTGGTGAGTTGATCAAGGCTGTGGACCTTGAAATTGAATTATGTTGCCTGTACGTCCGTCTGAGTACCGACTTGTGATGTATTTAATTTCTATTTTGTATATTTTAGGTTGTAAGAGTTACGATCCCAAGCAAAGCAACTGTTGTTTGCTGTCTGATGAATTAAATTCGATTTCGTGAACCTGCCATCGATCAGGGAAAATAGCGTGCGTTCAAATTGAAGTAATATAGGGACATATACATATATGTCTGTGTAAAAACAGGTATTTTTATTTGTATTAGAAGACAGTGTAATACAACACTTAATGAGATTTATTTACCTCAGTCGATTTTAATTACCTCAGATTTTAATTTGCTGATCTGGAGAGAGAACTTTAAAATGGTCGCTTCCCTTGTTTTTCGAGTCAAAAATTATCTCCAGAAGTAGCCCAAAGCCAGAACTTATTTATCGAACAATTCAAAGAACAGAGTACCTCTGTCGCACCGTAAATTTCAACAAAACTACGCTGAAATTCACGACAGCAAAAAGCTGGAAGCATTGCGTCTCAGATACGCGCACACCGGAAGGAAAGACTTGCAATTAAGTTTCAGTTTTGAGATTTAAGTTTCCGTGTTAACCAAAAAACGAACAGAAAAAATTCGCAACGTTCGTTAGGCTTTTCGGAAGTGGATACCTCCTGGCATTTGGAGATGCACGGCACCAGTAAAAGTATGAAGAACTTGACGCTCTCGCCCGATGATGTCGGTGCCGTGAGAGCTCTGGAACGCATCCGAACACTTCTCTTCTTTCGGGGACTACAGAAAAAAAATATATTCTCTGAAAGTCAAGTTTTTTACCTTTAAGCGAACCTACACAGGGCTTTGGTGAAGGCAACTTTTTTGCCGTGAAGCGGAAAAAAATATTAAATTTGAAAGTAAGTTACAGAGTTGCATAGTAATAAAGAGACATACCTGCATATAAAAACGTAACCAACATAAACGATTAACATTTCTACAAAGTGCTTATAATTTTTGATGTGATATCTACACGTGACATACACATGCCCGAATCTACATGGTCTACATCCCCACGTTAGGCCTACACACACACACCACACACACGCCTCGAGCTTCATTGTATACATCCCCACGTAAGGCTTACACACACACACCACACACACGCCTCGAGCTTCAAGGTCGAGTACATGACAGAAGAATCCGAGCGAACTCAGTCCAGGTCCAGGCATTTTTCCTACGACTCTCAGCTGGTAATCCTTAGCCAGCGGTGTCGTGAAACAGCCAAGCAGTAGTCCTAGTATGCTGCATGGGATTAAGTTTAATATTCAATAGTCGTAAAAAGCGATTCAGAGACGTATCAAAATCTGGTTTTCTTTCACGGTATTAAAATTAATTTTTTAGAAAAATGATTGAAATGGGGCTGCCCTGGAATGACTTCTGGGAGGATATACCGAGTTGCAGTACATAATCAGGTCAGCCATTCGTTTTCACTTAATTGTGTATTTATCGTGCATTATATAATCGTGTGTATTTCAATTTTCAGCTACTGTATGTAGTGTACCTAAGTTCCAGTGCGATATATGTTCTACATAATTCCCGTATCTATGATACACTGAGTGTTAGGGAAAAAGACGTACGCAATTTCACACGTACCAGAAAGTGGCAAACTAAACGCGTTTGCCTCTAAGAAGCTTTGTGAAAAAAAGTTCGATTTTTCAGACATTTAATGGAAACATTTAGACAGAAAACTTCTAGATTGTACCGGATCACCCCGCAAGGTAACTCCTTGTTCACTTAATTGTTGATGTTCGTTCTGTATTGTGATGCGATGCTGGGATAATGAATCGCTTAAGAAAAGCAGACATGACCGACACGCCCCTTGCCTATGGTGCTGCTGATGGTAACGCCAGGCAGGCAGCCAGGCTGTATCAGGATCGCTATGTCTGGTCTTTTCCACAATATCCAGCAATCCTCAAGTCGAAGATATCACAAGGGCATCGATATGGGCAGTGTAAACTATGAAAAATATCNTTATTCCCTAACGCCCCGTATTTGTTATGATACCGCATGAATACGGTACACGATATTTTCGACGCGATTAATATGCTACACAATTCAGGTATATATTATATATATATATATATCATGATAGAGCATGAACATGGATACGTTATTTTTTGGTGCGTTGAATATCTAAATAATTTTCATAGATTCAAGAATATGTGAATCCCTTTGATGTTAAATGCGATATCGACCATATGTTAAATCATTTCTTAATTGTTTTTTGCCGTGATTTTCATGAATATGAAGTGTATTTTTCGAATGCGTCACGAATAAAAAATCAGCGTCATCACTCATTTAAAATGAAAATTTATACGCATTCTGATGTACGATATGCGTTTTTCCGCAAAACATTCTTATTGTGTTACATGACGCTCTTATTGTGTGAAATGACGCTCTTCCTGTTTAAGATGACGCTCTTATTGTGGGAAATGACATTCCTTTTGTGTTTTCAAGTTACTCTTATTGTGTGAAATCACATTTTTACTGTGTTCCCCAAGACTCTCCTATTGTGTTCCCAAGACACTCTTATTTTGTTCCCAAGACACTCCTATTGTGTTCCCAAGACACTCCTATTGTGTTCCCAAGTCACTCCTATTGTGTTCCCTAGACACTCCTATTGTGTTCCCAAGTCACTCCTATTGTGTTCCCAAGACACTCCTATTGTGTTCCCAAGACACTCCTATTGTGTTCCCAAGTCACTCCTATTGTGTTCCCTAGACACTCCTATTGTGTTCCCAAGTCACTCCTATTGTGTTCCCAAGACACTCCTATTGTGTTCCCAAGACACTCCTATTGTGTTCCCAAGTCACTCCTATTGTGTTCCCAAGACACTCCTATTGTGTTCCCAAGACACTCCTATTGTGTTCCCAAGTCACTCCTATTGTGTTCCCAAGACACTCCTATTGTGTTCCCAAGTCACTCCTATTGTGTTCCCAAGACACTCCTATTGTGTTCCCAAGACACTCCTATTGTGTTCCGAAGACACTCCTATTGTGTTCCGAAGACACTCCTATTGTGTTCCCAAGACACATTTACTACTTACACTGTACTTGCACGCACCATCTTTTCTAAAGAACGCAACGCGTCTTTTTCTCGCTGGTTTCTGTCTTGGGCGGTGAAGTTGTGTTTCAAAACGCAAGACGCCTCGTATGTCAAGGCACAAACCATAGAGCAGCTCTGTTTCTCCCTACATAATAACTTGAAGCAGCCTCGTTACATAACTTGAATAGGTCGCTGGCCCAGAGATTTGTTCGAGAAGCTCCGCAATTATTTACAATCATCTTAAGAAAAACGAAGGCCTTAGCATTGCATTCAAAGAGCTCCGAGCGACTCTCCTTGGTAACCCAAGTGTTCCCGGATACTCATACACAAATTCGAGGGTAAGAAGGGAGGACAAGGAGAGTTTGCTTCCTTTTGAGTGAAGAAAATAACGGTGGAAATGATATTTTGCTTCTCAGCGAACTGAACTTTTTGAGTGTTTTTCCACGTGACTTTGTTTTAGTAAAACAAAGTCGACTTCCATGTTGAACCTCAGCTCAAATTTTATGCACAATTAACTTTGATTTACTCGAATTAAGTTCAATTTGTGGCTATTTTGATACAATGTGTCACTCAGATAATGTTGATAACAGCATAAAATTAGGTAGATCGTGACAAGTAGGGGATTACTACGCGAATCATGCAAGAATAAATCCACTCTTGGTGACGTCACCCGTTCTCAATTATTACAACGTTTACCGTCATGGCAATAACCGTCGTAACAGCAATATTTTTCATTGTTATAACATTGGTCATTATGGAAATAGCCGTCGTTACAACAATATTCTTCAGTATAATAACATTTGCCACGATAATATCTGTCGTTGCAGTAATATTCTTCGTTGCAATAAATTGCCATCACGGCCGTACAGGCCGTCCCAATAACTTCCATGATAACGATATCTTTCGTCCAAGCACGTATCTAACCCATTTTCAAAGGGCTAATAAATTCGCAGCTATTTTAATAAAGATTGACTGCTTAAAATTTCCACACATACACAGGTATTCATTATCACTTCTTTCTTAAAAGAGCATAAGGTGCTTTTCGAGGTCCATGGTCTCTTTTTCTTATTGTCTCAACTATAGGTGATCTTAAGAGGTCCCGTAAAAATATCTGTGTACGAATATAGTGAACTCAAACATTCTATTAAATTTGAATCCCATAAGTTAAAAATTTGGCTTCATGCATGATAGAATCTACAATGAAACATTGAGGATTTTCACAGCATGCCTTCGCACATCGAGTGAAAATAATATTGTTTATACCCTAAAGTTAGTGCAAATGAACTGTTTGATCTCAGAAACACGATCTTAATATTTGGAACTTTTTTTGCCGGTCTCATACTATCATTAAGAACATATATTATACTGATAACATCATCATAGTCGGAGAAATGTTAGCATTTTTATTTGTCCATATGTGTATGCTTTTTGATTTTGTAGGGTTTTCTGCCTTCAAATTAACGTACTTTTCGTTTGGTTGGGCCTTTCTGAGGAAAATGGCTTCATGACTGATAAGCCCAAGGAAACGACAAGTCTTTTAGCGAATGCAAAACTAGGTTAATAATTAGGTAGAGGCACAGTTTAGTTTCTAGGGAAATTTAGTCACAGGGTGAAAAGAAGAACCAATGTCACAACAAACACCAAGCCAAGTTTTTAACAAATGGACTATTTTGGCAAAAAGGTTGTTTTTAGCTTTGTACGAGAAACTATTTGCAGTCTTATGTATACGTGCAGTAAAACTGTACTTAGCTTATTACGTAAAAAAAAACAAGCAGCGTCCTTGCAAAACGAAACGATCATGTCCGTTTGGTGGCTAAAGGATTTATCCTTTAGCAAAATTCGTGCTGATTTCTGAGAAGTCCAAGCCTCAGGATGAAAATAAGAACGAAAGTTATCACAAAATCGATATTAAGATTTTAGAGAGATTTAAGTTGCATTTCTGTAATCTTAGTCTCAGGATGCAAAGAACCAGCGTCACGACTCACAGGAGGATAAGCCTTCAGTGAACCAAAAGTCGAATTTTCTTCTCGGCTCAGCAGCACCGCCGCACCAGCAGACGGTGCGTGTTGGAGTCGCAGTCTTTGCATTCCGCCGCTTCTGTTCATCAGCATTCAAGTCAAGTCTCTCTGAAATAATTAGAAAAAAGTTGTGATACCTACCACAAACTCATGAATTATCGGAAAAAGTTGGCAGGTGTTTCAGGGCAGTTTTTCGTCCTTGCAAAAGTTCTGGTATTACAGGGGCACACACGCGGGTGGGGAACACGATGAGGATAGTTTAATTAGATTCTATGTATTAAAAGTTTCGGGCCTGGTCCGTATTGGACTTATAACTCAGGCGTACGAAAGTTGTCCGTTTTTGAGTACGTTTTGGCTTTTCGTTATGAGTTCGATTTCTACTTTTCCAAGATACGGCGAAGAGGTCAGCTCTCAGAGGAAAAGTGAGACGAGGGCGGTTTTGTGCAAGGGTGAAAATGTGTTCGTTTTTTGCTTTCTGAAGGTGCAACGAAGACCTTGGTTTTGAGAGGGAAATTGTAGAGGTGGAATGGGAGATTCTGGAGGAAAGACGAGTGTAGGGGGAAGGGGAACAAGGTGCAAGTGGAGAGGAAAAAGAACAAGCGAGGCAAGAAACATCGAGGAACGAGGGAAGTTTCTGGGTAAAAATAACTTTGGTTAAGAAATCAGTGTGAAAAGGAGAAGAAGGTGTGTGTGAGACAGGAGCTGATGGATGAGTAAAGGGAAGTCTGAAGGGTACAGTGAAGTGTGAAGGGTACAGTGAAGTGTGAGGGGTACAGTGAAGTGTGAAGGGTACAGTGAAGTGTGAGGGGCACAGTGAAGTGTGAGGGGCACAGTGAAGTGTGAAGGGTACAGTGAAGTGTGAGGAGCACAGTGAAGTGCGAAGGGTAGAGTGAAGTGTGAGGGGTACAGTGAAGTGTGAGGGGTACAGTGAAGTGTGAAGGGTAGAGTGAAGTGTGAGGGGTACAGTGAAGTGTGAAGGGTAGAGTGAAGTGTGAAGGGTACAATTAAGCGTGAAGGGTACAGTGAAGTGTGCAGTGTACAGTGAAGTATGAATGGTACAGTGAAGTGTGATGTGTACAATGAAATGCGAAGGGTATAGTAAGGTGTGGGGGGGTACAGTGAGGTGCGGAGGGGTACAGTGAGGTGCGGAGGGGTACAGTGAAATGTGGAGACGTACACTGAGATATTTGAACGGAAAAAATTGTAACAGCCATGTAATAATAAGCTCTTGAAGAAATGCGTTGGTCAAAAATTTATTTTGGACTGTTTCTTTACGAATAGCAGCCAAAATCTACACAGGACTAATGAGCTATTCATCAAAATACCCAGTAACTTTCCTGAGCAAGTTCTTCAGAAGGAGTTTCTGCATCTAACATAAGTCTAGTTTTGTGCTACACGCACCACCACCTCGCTACAGGCACCACCACCTCGCTACAGGCACCACCACCTCGCTACAGGCACCAGCCTAATTGCCACGCTGACAATTTCACGAAGACTTGCAAGTGAAGGAAGCCTTCTCGGTGTCTCACTCCGAAGCCAAGTTTTCGCTCGTTCCTTAAGACGGCGCAATTATATGCACCAGATGAAATAATTAGCGGCGCTGTCTGCGGAAACCGCGCTGGTGCACGATCTCGGCGGGCTAATTTTGCTCGGTAGAATTTTGGGAGTCTGTGAGACGGGAGAGTTGAGAAGGCGTAGGAGTAGGTGAGTCTAACTCTTTATGGATGTGTGGGGGCTTGGTGGACCTGCGGTGGATGTATGTTGGTTGGGGGACTTTGCTGTGGTGGATTTGTGTTGGTTGAAGGATGGGGCTGTTGTGGATGCACGTTGGTTTGGTGGGCCTGTGGTGGATGTGTGTTGGTAAGGTGGACCTGTGGTGGATGTGTGTTGGCTTGGTCTGTCTGCGGTAAATATACATTGGTGAGGTGGGTCTGTGGTGGCCATGTACTCGTTTCATATGTCCGTTGTGAATGTGTGTACGTTTCGTGGGTCAGCGGTGGATGTGTACAGCGTTATTTATGTAGGTCAGAAATGGATGTATATGGCAGTCTTGTCAACTATGGCTAAATGGTCTCAAAAGGAGATTATGTCTCAAAAGGAAATTATGTCTCAAAAGGAG
>VOMN01074372.1:0-43205 GCA_014899125.1 Orchestia grillus
CCTAGAAGCCTTGTACCTTATTCGGGCCCACATGTGGTACATATCCTGATCCGTGTTCTTCGTCATTCCTCATTTGATTGTAAACCTGGATTTGATATAAATTACTTGTGGTAAATAAATATTTCAAATGTTCCTTTCTTTCCCCTCCCCTCTCACTACATCAAATCAGGCCTCCAGGCCGCGATCTTCACAGGACCTCCGTGGTCTCACGCACCTGGTACAATATTGTCAAGAGTAATTTGGGCGTTTGGCATTGCATTTTTATCCCCTCTATAGATAAGATCGCGCACATATTACATCAAATTAAATACGGCATTCTTTGGTAGCATCCCTCGTAGTTTAACGCGTTCAGACGCCAGCAGCTACGTAGCCGCAAGATATGACCTATTGAAGTAGAGTTCAGATTGCATCGAAAACAAATGGTTAGTACGCTCTTAGAATACTCGCTTTAATTTCACCGGGAAATATTTGAGGCATGTTTAATAACAGAGGCCATCGACGGTGGTCTAGACTGGGAATGGGCTGGAAACCCTGGACCGACGGCCCATGTGAAGGGGCATAGGGCAGGGGCATAGCCTTCAAAGATAGATCGATCGGCGAAAGAAACATGCCCCACATCCTCGTATGACTATTTTTACATGTATTTAAGAAAGACAAGCAAGACACTTCATATGTGAGTATAGAAAACAGTCGATTAAAAAATGCATGTGGAGCGAAGTCGTTAGATCCGCACGGAATGGTATCTTGCAAAATATTTTAATATATTTGACTAGTCCTGCACGTCGAGAAGCATCTTAAAACTAAGATAGTACTGGAATTTTATTACTCATTTATATTAAAGTTTATCGCTGCAGCTGGAAAGTCACATAACACAAAGCGACAGATGAAGCACACCTATCCAAACAAAGTCGATCGGAGCACCATAGCGTGAATCATTAGCGATTCGAGGTAACTGAAATAAACTTTGAAAATGGGAGAAAAGCGGGCTACATGTTTGCCATACAGATTACGTCTGTAAGACATCTAATACTATTTGTCATGTATCAACGGACCAGAACGGAAGAGAAGTGGTCAACAATGCCGTATCTACAGGCAACATCGCACAATGTTTTAAAAACTTGAAGCGCTTACCGGCCCAAAAAAGAGATCTACCGAATTTTTGGAATCACACTTTTGAGAACGATCAAGTCGGGCGTTCTCGGGTACGTCAATTGTTATGAAGTCCGTCGGAACGAGGTGCGTTGAAGGGAGGAGCGTCAACTGTAATAAAACTCTCACTGTGCAGACATGTCGCGATAGAGTCATACACTGAATCATAGGTAGTATTTAGGTATAGGTCAGTTTGCAGATAAATAAACAAACTGTGGAACGAGAGCGGTTTGCTTATCATTTATGTTAATTTTAATGGATTTACAACACAGTAATTGAAAACGTTAGCTTCTCAAAAACATTAGTTTCATAAATGCTGGAAATAATTTTGGTGTCCCCGAAATAAACATTTATTGCCTCAACGAGGGTTTCTAATTTCTATGATATTTACAAGCTGATGTTCAGATAAGCACTGAGCCGCTATGATGAATACACACATACCGTAAAAGTAATTTCTGTTGTGGGCAGTAACGAACGTGAAGAAATGATAATCATTACTTCGATGCACTTTTCAGTGTAATAAATATGTATATTTCAATGTTGAGAAGGCAAATGACGAGCCACGTGTGCCTCGAAATCCTTCAATGACGAAGTTTTCCATGCAGTTTTTTATCGTTTCTCAAGAGGCTCGTGAGATTGACAGAACTTTTTGCCCTGTAGGATGAGCGGAAACTCTCTAAAATATCATTGACCCTCTTTGGCTCTGCGCCTGAAGCCGCGGGAGATAGAAATTTCGGAATTGTAACATTACTTTGAGGAAGGTTCGAAGTGAAGAATGCACATCGGGCTTTGGGATGAGAAATCTTTGTTGTATTGGGATCCAGCTCAGTTTCCTTTCGAGATACGTTGCGTCTTTACATTTCCAGAAATGACCTTTGAAGACACCTTTAGCTGCAAAACTTTTCATTCCTGATTATCTTTACGGAGACTTTTACGTAAATCGCCCAACACTGAAGGATTGAACTTCAAATTGACGGAAGCTTTGGGTTGCATGATTAAAACCTGAATACTGTATTCAAACAGGCGTGTTCTCCGTGCTGTTCAGTAGATTTTTATGCATACTTGAAAAGGATTCATTATCTTACAATAGACTGGATTAACAGCGCAAATAACTCTAACACCTCCTTGCTTGAATACAAAAACTCCCCACAAAACGACTTGGAGCCTTGGAGCACTAGTTTTCTGATACTTCATGATAGAAAATTTTTTTATTGAAGACAAACCCTAATGAATTGATTTTGAAGCAAATGAACCAGAAATAAAAAAGAATAGAGAGTGCATAGTTCTACGAAAACTCATTTGGTACTTCATATAGTTAAATATATTGTCAATGTTTTCCCTTAAATCAATATTGTCTTTTTCACCCAGAGTAATATTCAGAAAAATATATATGTATATATAATTGCATTTTCACGGATCCAAGCAAAGAACTAAGATTTACACTGATGCTCGGATTAATTAGGACTGCATTAATGAGACCCTTCTCTGATGACCTTTCTGATGACTGTTACGACATCTCCCATCGCTCGTACAGCATCGGTTGATAACAATATCACATTCTTGGCGAATGAAACTACATCACTCGTGTAACTTATTTTGAAATAAATTGTCTTTTCTTTCCACCTTCTTTTCTTTCCAAGAGCTCAAGTTTGGGCTGTACGACTGTGAAATTCACATGGCAGCGTTCATATATACATACATGTTTCATCATAACTAATGAATGTTGATCTTCTAGATCGACTACTGCAACTCTAATTTTAATTACTGATGTTCCATTTTTATATTTTGCAACAGGCTGACCTCCTTGTTTTCATTTTATAGCTAGCCGTCTTTCAACTAATAATTTCGAATATTATCGAGTATGTAAAAGAACCACGCAATACTTTTGGTTAAAGATCCAATATTTCGAGGCCTTCACAGCTTCACGCTGAACAATTAGGCAGCGAATTAAAAGTTACAGAAGTTTAAACGTGACTTCTACTTTTAATTTTCAGGTTCTTATAGTCTTAATAGTTGAAAACCAGATGTGTACCATGCTTTGTACGCGAATGATTTCGGAATAACAGATTTTTCTCTCTTTTTCATTTCCTACTGAAGTAAATGTTATTTCGTAAACTCGACGGAAAGCAGTCACGGAGTACTTAAGACTAAATTAGTTTAATCCTATTTTTATATTCTGACAATTCCGGTACAAGAACGTAGAGGAGCTGCGTCATCAACCCAGCATCGATTGCCATACTGCCCTCTGTTAACATCTTCCATGTTTACCTTCTGTTACCATCGTCGTACCAAGTGTCCAGACTGAAGAAAGCTGTGCATTAATGGGCACAAGATAGAAACAAAAAGAAAATCAAATTTTCATTACGAAGATTAAGAAATTATCTTCAGGATTAAATTTAGAACACGTTTCCAACATACCTTCACAGTACAGACAATACAAGGTTTCATATTGGAGCCATTTAATAACACTGAAGGCACTATTTCCCGTTCAAAGGTTATAAAGGCAAGCAGTGTGAAAGCAAGCAGTGTGAAAGCAAGCAGTGTGAAGGCAAGCAGTGTGAAGGTAAGCAGTGTGAAGGCAAGCAGTGTGAAGGCAAGCAGTGTGAAGGCACGGCTACAGTCGCGTGAAAGCTGGACGCTGAAATGCACACAGGTGGGCGGAAGGAGAAATGTGGTGTGTGAAGTTTGAATAGAAAAACATAATTCTTCACGTGTCAAAACCTAGCGAGTATAACCTTTAGTTTGAAAAATCATCTATGGAGATATTGTGGAATAATCTCAGAATATGAAAAATGACAAGTTTTCAAGCTTACAGTAACAGCATTCTCCATAAATATACCGACAAATCCTCAACTTTGTGACCACCAGGACATATCGAGCGGTAGCAACGCCATCGTCTGAAGTCGCTGATCTCCAAGCTGCAGCAAAGATAACTTAGATCATCTGAAAACATACCGGTTTAAATATTTCATTTACGTGAGATTCACACCAAATAAAAGCAAACAAATTCACGAATAATACATCTTATAATGTGAGCACATTAGTCGGCAACTAATTCAATTCCATTCATGGCACGGTTGAAAATTGAACGATTTTCTAGATAAATTATGTGGTATGCGCCCACGCACCATGACCATGGACCATAAGTCAGATTATATACACTTACACATTTAGAAAGGGGCAATGGCGCAAAGACTTGGATGGCACAAAACGTGAAAATGCATGCACTAAACATACCTGGAAGCGTCACAAAATTATTCAAATGCTATGCTATGAAATAGCTCTGAACTATTCACTATCTATACCGGATAGTTTGAATTGTGTCGCGAAACGTTAAGGTTAAATACAGCTATAACGTGATGCACTACGTGAGTGTTGTACAACTCGTTTAACGTTAAGAAAAATCAACTCACACTCACCTTGGAATTTCCGTGAGACGTCTCTTCCTCTCCATGGTGTTGTCAGCCAGTGTAGGTACAAGAGGTGGGACATCTTCGCAATCGAGGGTAGGTGCACGATACCAAACCGTCCAAGGGGTCCCACCAGGACTCACCCTCTGGTACGCATCTCTACCACTGCTGCTGGAACTCAAAAAACTATCGACCCTCGATCCAATTCCTCTGGGGCGTGCGACCTCCGGTGTCGATGATACAGCTTGGTCGAGAATCGGAAAATCAATTTGTGTTCCAGTGTTCTCGGTACCAGTGATCAGAGTGGCGGTCGTGTTGCACTCAGTAGTGCCAACAAGGTCGCTAGAACCCGTATCGAGCTTGGTGTAATCTCCTTTCGAAGAGCGTGGCCTCTTCAATTTTCGGTATTTCGGTCGCATGTTACCATCGTCTTCACTGTTCGATCCGGAAACATTAGAAAATGAGTGCTGGGGTGTGTGGAAAGCGGTCTGGTTGGGTGTGTTGTCGCCTGTGGAGCCAGCGCTGTGCGGGGGAGAGACGATTTTGAAAGAAGATGTCGTGTCGCTGTCAGAGGAGGTAGGCGGAGGGGAAGCCGAGGAAGATATCGTTCCGTCTCCTCGTATTGGCTGCCAATGAATTAGACGACTAGCTCTTCTTTGACTAGCTGAACCGTTCTCTAATGTATTTGCGTTCGAGGAGTCGCCGCTACTTTTGGAAGACAGAGCGTGAAATTTCCTCTCAATTAAGGCCTGCGGGCTGAATTTTGGAAGGAAGTATTCACTGGGCTTCACATCTACGTTAATTTTGGGATTGCCATTTGTACTCGGATCCGCCTTGTCGCACAGAGACGGAGCCATGGTCTCAAAACTAGAAAATCTAGCATCTACGTTTTTACTCATAATTGATGAAAGGCCCCAAGGATCTAATGTTGACATACTTTGCTTGTCAACAGACGCTGCACCACTCAAACTTTCGTTTGATTTCAACATTCCAGCCTGAAATCGAAAATCTGCTGGAGTCCCTCGGCTCTGTATCTGTTCAACGGCATCATTTCCTTCCAACGCTGATTCTGGAACTCGAGCTCTTGCTGTAGCTTGCGTCTCTGGGCTAAGAGTATCAATAAGTTCAATAGAATCAGCGCCTCTTGCACCATCGTCTCTAAGTTCAAATGTTCTTGATTTTCGTCTTAAACGACTCCTAACAGCCTTAGCACGCGCATGTGCACTTTGAGAGGTTTCCCTGTCTCTGTAAGATCGAAAGGCTTCGAGTAAAGGTTTCTCATTGTCGTCAGCAGAATCTTTGCATGAACTTCTCGAGCTTTCAGCGACCCCTTGTGGCAGGAGAGACGTAGATGGCGAAGGCGGGGTGGAGGAACTCTGCCTACCCCACGCACTCATTTTCCAGGCTTCCTTACTACCGTTCCCTCAACAAATTCAATTTCACTGACAAAGATACGAATTCTCATCTACAATACTCCACGTTTACACTGTCATTATTCGTTTATGAACGGAGTTAGGATGACTTTCAATAAAAAACAAGCCAGTAAATGACTACGATAGATATGGTCGTCTGTGGCAGAAGTCCTTCGCTGTAATAGCCGTTATGCATGACAGAAAGAAACGAGTTCTAAGCTAGCACTGCTTCCACTAGTTTTGGCCAGAAGTGAGTTATAAAAGAAAAGGCACTGGGGAAGTAAGTTCCACACAAACTTCGTAGCGGAGCAACTCAAGATCACAAATTACACGCTGCATTTTTCACCACGATCTAGGCACACATTAAGAAGTTTTCCAACGAAGGTGCAAATTAATTGAAGGAAAATATTGAAAACGTTGGTCAGTGTTCGCTTAAGATGAGGTTCCCGGGTTGGTACTTTAATGCTCGATTAACTACACTACTGAGCATTTATAGTTTACCTGCAGTAGTGAGAGAGGAAACCGAATTAGTTAATTTATGTATACCTACAAGACCTTTCACGAGGCCTTCATGGACCATTTCGTAAATGAATTATTAAAGAAACATTCTAACCAACGAAAGAAAATATAAAGCGTAGTTGTGCCACGCGAGCAACAGAAGTATATCTGAAGAGGCAAGTCGCTGATGCAAATAACGATGGGAGGAAAAGAGAGAAAAAGAATGGGGAGAAACTGCGGATGCAATGAAGTCGTGAATTCAAAATGAGGATCTTAACAGTAGCTACAACATGAGCATTCTAAAATGATGGAGTGAAATTCTGAAAAAAATATAAAATAGGATCGCAGTACGAGACTAGAAATGTAGATCAAATGTAGAATTGAACAGCTCTTACTTCATAACGGAAACTGAAGTGCATTCACAACACCCGTACTCGTACAGTACAAGATTTTCAAGGCCCCAAAGATAAGCTAGAGATGCTCCACGCAGCTACCGTAACACAGTGAAAAGTCGGAACGAATGAACTTTTTAATACATGGAAGTTATGGAAGAGAGTCGCCACGTGGCACACGGACTGTGGTCATGTCAATTACGCCACTGACGCTGGTGGGCCTGAACACTGCAGCGCGAGACTGAATTCATGGCATACTTAATAAATTCAGGGTACTTGGTGTACAGAGCTAGCATGCGTAAATGAACTTTTTTAACTGTTCGATTTTCATATAATGAGTCTAAAACTTTCCTTGGGTATGACCTTGAATGTATGATACGACACTCAATCAAGAAAGTCGTGAAATTAGTTGCTCAGTTTATCACCTCAGTCGAGTAAAGTATTTGCTTACAGGACCGTACTTATATAATCGCGAGCGCGAATAACTGCAACATTAATTCAAAAGCAGAGTGTGCTCTCTTCTATCAAATATTAACCATCGTGATAAATTTCTGAGTGAATGTAGAAACTTCGATCGCGTATGAAAGTTCTCTGGATGTGTAAGCCTCACCACAACACAAGTACTCTAAATTCAATGTATTGACGTGTTACGATCGCACTTAAGAATATCGACTTAAGCATATATAGCCACCTAACAGTGGCCGCCCTGCGTGGGGCTGCCAGTCTCATTATCATACGATAGACAAAACTAACCTTACTGCCTATCACATACCCCAGAGGGAGAATCGTTTATTATCATTATACAAATTTTACGATTTAAAAGAAGTTCAAAAATGGAAAATTGGTGCAAGATATTCTAGGCATTCACTAAACATTGAAAGAAATGACATGTATAAAACGTATATTTGTCATTCATGAATTCAGAGCTACAGTGAGACCCGGGAAAGATAATGCAGGCAAGACACGCCAGAAATGACCTGACTGAATGCCACGAGCCTCCACTTCAGCCGAGTACAGTGCGTTCCTAATGAGGCCTGATACGGTCACCGTAACGAGGCAGATTGCAGGCAGAGTAACACCTCGGAAGGAATTTCCAGCGTAGAGTGCATTTTTGATGAACAAATGTCGTCCAGTCTCCCGAATAGAGATGGAGGTAAGGAGAGCCACTCCAAAGAAAACATAAATTAGCGTACAAGTAAGCTCATGATGTGCTGCAACTGCTAATTTTGAATTATTACTGAAGTTGCTGAAGTAGCGTCTAAAAAAACAGCATATGGACACGTACGATATCGAGTGCGAACTGATCTCTCTTCTATAACTGATTTAAATGAACTTTCAGCTCAGACTTCACCTCGAATACAAAAACTGGCTCAAAAACAGTGAATCCTTTCGTAAAATTTAGCAGGCAGAATATCCAAGAAAAAATACTGCGTGAATTTTAATATTGAAAATAAACATCAAGTCTGCGTTATGTTTAACCATGAAATGATGAAAAATGTAAGTACATCGATGTTTTATGATGATAAATTTTTTTTTTTTTTCTGAAAACTGATGCTGCGGTGCTAATGGTTTTCTTCGACATTAGTCGCTAATGTAATTACATGGCAGTCTTGGTCAGGCAAATACGGTGCCGAGTTGAGAGCTAGATGAGGATGGCTCCTCAAGGCCAAGCGAGTGGCGCCTTCTGACTGCGGCGCCACGATGTCAACAGTAAAACTTTCCGAGAGTGAGCAACACAGGAAGGTGCATCGAACTGAATCTGAGACGCCCCGCTGGCACAAAATCCGGATAGAAAACAATGAAAAACTGTGCGCTGTAGCAATTGTAAAACTGTGCGTGAAAGAAACTAAAGTGAAAAAAAGTAAGCCGTAAATCCAGCGGTCGTGTTATTAGAATAGAGGTTATTCATTAAGTCTGACAAGTTCGTGTTACGTTACATGTGTACCCTTAAAGTCTAACAGATCCCTGCAGCTGCTAAAAGCATGCTGTGTTTTGGTGCAGCGTGCCTAGTAAACACAGTTTGTTTGAGTCGTGCCATACGCCAGATGACACCAGCGTGCAAAAGCGATCAGTACTCGCACGTGGCAGCAATATCCAGTCGACAACGTCGTAGTGTACTTTTAGACTTTGTCTTTTCCCTAACGAATGCTTTAGCACGTCGGTCCTGATCCTGATCCATTACATCGCGCCGAACCCTATTGTCTAGAATAATTGTAATAAACAACTTCCAATTCCAGTGCTCAACATTATCGCTCGGGATTGCAAAAAAAGGTAAATAGCATCTGATGAGTTAATATAAATTACTTTTTCCGAGCGTATCTTGGGGCACAATAATGAGAGATAAAAGAGTGCCAACCTAAGCTTGGCACGGAAACTGATACCCAAATTTGGACCCTTGACGGTAGTTTCACGCACAGTTATCGTATTTTTATGCAAAACTGTTGCTGCCTTTATTCCAGTTAAGGAATTACCTAAAAATGAAGCATATCAACCCTTCCCTTGAAGTGAATGTGTGCACGTAATCCGGTGCTTCGTATAAAATGACAGTATAATGAGCTCCCTGAAACGCTAAAAATTTCGCGTCACACAGGTAATTGATGATCCCATTCGCCTCCGTCGGGACAATATTATCTTTAATTCTTTAATTCTGAGAGTCGTTGCATGGTCATGATGGGTCTAATTATTCGTGGGCCTTCTTCTTTGTTGGACTTCCTCAGATTACATCCAAACTGGTTTCCTATTCTAATGATTCCTATTCTGATGATTCCTAATCAGCCAAAACCTGGGTAGCGCATTATTTCTTCTAACACTCAACGAAATACTAAAATTAACCAGCCTTTTCATTTCATTCAGTGGTTTATAGCAAAAATTGAGATTGTATGCTAGGAATTATTCACACGTTATAAATAATAATCATATAAAAACGCAAGGAGACCAATTACTTTCGCTAATTTTTGAATAAGCGCTTCCCACTACTGAACTGGGCAATGATCCGCACAAACGACGTCGCAACTAATTGTGAGATACGAAATAGGACGTAGGGATCAAACGGAACCAAAAGCCTCTGTTAAATGAGATTGTGCGGATGCGAAATTTTGAAAGTAGTGTAATTAGAAAATGATCTGCATGGACGCGCTCCGCAATTACTAGGCCTTGTGAGCCGGGGGACGAAATCTAAGGACTTATAAGTATCGAAAAGATAACATTTTAATTATCAAAATTGTGTGCATTCGGAAGCAGACAAACCCGCAAACAAATAAATTTTTATTCATAATTATAATATTGTATTTCAAGTCGCAGTTTGCAGTACGGTGTTGTGTGGGTAATAAATGGTTTTAAATCATTTCTAACGCCCACGAAGTAACATACAAAAAAAGCAAGCACGAAATAGGAACTGAACATAATTGCATTCATAAGTGATACTTCTCACGTACATGAACACATTTCAAAGTCAAATAACAGTATACCTAAGATACGGGTGGCATTTACGTGACAGTGATATGTGTCTCGAGGTCGTTGCTTTTTCATGGGAAATCAGTCCAGCATCAAACAAACGTATAATATTAATTCATTTTGTAGCTTTAGCTGATTAGTCGATGGGTGAGATTTACCAAAGTTTTTCTTTCGATGAGTTCGCACCTTGAATATTAATTTTTCTCGCTTATGTGCAAAGCAAAGATTAAAAACTTTTCATTGTTCATGTTAGCACCAGTTAAATGACGCCCTTCTTACGCTATTCTTGACTCTGTAAATAAAATTCCAGCATTTGGCATAACAATAGTATTTTTGAAATCAAAATCCTACCAGAAAAGATATCAAACATTTGTCCGAGAGATTATTCACGGACGGTTGAAATAAGAGGGACAAATGCAAATCGACCACAACAAACACCTCAGCCGTACGGAGTATATGGTTACCCCGACTAAGACTATTTTCAATAATTTTGATTTCATTCACAAAAGGCTTCACAAAGTGACGTGATTCGGAAAGCATCACTCCGTACGGACAGGAGTTGACTGGCGACGCAACTCCGCTGTCCAATCAAAGTAAGACAACAGCAAAAAGACTCCACGTGTGCGGATCATTGAAAGCAAATGAAGGGGAAGACCGAGATCGGCTGCAAAACATGATCAACTGAATGGTTCAGTAGACCCAAATCCAAACATTGTAGTCCAGAAACTCGCACCAGAACTCTAAGCATCTCACTTAACTGTTTCTCAGCATTTGATCAAAATTGGTCACGTACATAGACAGGACAGACTTGTTCCGCATCAACTGATTGCTAATAAATTGAGTGAAAAATCCCAAGGTGATTGCCCAAAAAACTGATGCTTCGAATTAGGCTATTTTGACTGACAGAAGAAACATTTTTGGGCGTAATCATAACATGCAATGAGAAATGGATATTCAATAACCGCAGTAAAAAAGTAGGCCAGTGGCAGGACGCTAGTGAATCGCCAAAACATTACGCACAATCTCCTCCGTACCATGAAAAGTTAATGGTTACCGTACTTGGTCTTTCAACGAGGGCATCTGTTATTCATTTGTTGCTCAAAGGAACACATAACTGTAGCCTCGTTTTGTAAGGATATTGATTATATGAGCAAATAATTTATAAATAAACATCCTTGAGTTGAGGTTGTCCAATTATGCTGTACGACAACACACGGCCGAACACTCCCCGGAGCATCTGCCCAAAAGTTGCATGTCCTGAAATGTTAAACTGTGCCTCGTCCCTCGCTTGCGCTGATATCACTCTTACTTATATTCACGTACTTTAGGATTTGAGCATTTTATGCCCTACACCCTTCTCTAAAATTAGGACGAGACATCTGGGCCCCTCATTAACAGGGGCATTATTTCAAGTGGCCAAGTTACTCGACGATTTGCGTCTTATTGACTGCCTTCAGAGTGCGTCATTTCACGCGTTAGAACTTGTTCTGCACACGTCGTGCTCAGCAACATCACGTGTCTAGCAAGGCGTGAGAGCTGGAGTTTGGATCACTGAGGAGTTAGCACACGTACAGAAAAAAGCACACGCGAGATCGTGCTATTGATTTCGCTAGTTATCGTTGGAAAAAAAGTACTAACGCGATGTTGCTTTGCAACCAAATCTACACGAAAAAATCCCATGACAAAATTAATATTTAACACCGTAAAATGATACAGCTGAGGCACAGTAAAAAGGACACACAGAGCGAAAAAGTATGTATGTATGTATGTAGAGATGAATTACAAAAATATATTGGATGAGAAAGCGCAAACAAATATAATGGGTTCGGTTACACATTTCAGAAGAAAGCTGAATTTCACACACATGAATACATTTTTGCATTATAATAGAGCGCATAATATGAAAATTACGATCCACTATGGCGAATTTGCCATTTACAGGTCGAAAACGAAAAAAAAATTAGTCACTTTTAAAACGCAGTAAATAAGAAAGCGAAAATGCAATCAGCCTCGTAGAGATACAAAGGAGGTAGCAAAATTAAACATTCCGAAGTAGCGTAAGAGTTCGTTCGCGTGTAAGTGTAAAGCCATTTGAAATAAAACCAAAGTTTTTGAGTCAGTTCAGAGCAGCGGTAATTGCCCCGCCCTCTCATGAACATTTAGATATGAATAACAAACCTGATGGTAGGACAGAAAGAGGAATAAAATTATTTTCATCCATTCAATAGACGTCAATGAAAAAACGTACATTTAAGTGGAAAATAATTGATAATCGATTGTTTTTAGACACGACGAATTCATAAACGGTTTTTGTTTTTGACCAGCTTTTGAGTACGAGATATTTGACAGGCGTACAGCCCATTCCTGGCAATGAGTGGCGGTGGCAATGAATGACAGCGAGACCAAGCAACTCCAACCAAAGTTTTAGCACTACAAGCCAGAGAGGGCAGGGAGAAACAGAGCGGTGTACAATATATGTACATGTAGTGTTAATGCGAAACTGAAAAGCGCAGTGATGTTCTGAGAGCATAAGCGAGTACAGCCAAAACATCGCAGCACAGTGAGTGTGAGGAGACAGCGAGCGGCCACTAGTCCATCTTGCTTGCTCATTTTAGCCACCTTTGGGCGGCTTTGAGTGTGCAAAGTGAAGGCTTATGCGGCGTGTAGAGTGGCCGTGTGTAGAGTGTTAGGGCAATATTAGTAGCCAGGTTAGTGTGTTAAGTGAGCGCGGAGTGTGCAGAGTGGTCGTGCGGTGTGCTGAAGGAACACTCCGCCCTGAAAAAGAGAACACTCATCTTAGAACAGCTACACAACCGAAACACGAACGAACAGTTAATGATTAACGAAGCTCAAAACAAAGAAGAAAGTAGAGATGAAATGAAACCAAACGAGACGAACAGAAGAGTAAAGTAGAGATGAAATGAAACCAAACGAGACGAACAGAAGAGTAAACAAGGAAGAAATGATGTCCCTATCAAATGCTCGGACTTGAAGTATGGATTGATGAACTCCATCGATTTTTTGTAGAATTCCCGTTAGTTGTTAGCTTCACCCGAAGCTGGATTTGCCCCTCGCATGACACCGGACGTATTAAAATAACAGGTAAATCGAACGGTATAACAATTTCAGCTACCGGAACTTTACATTACTCTCTACTGGGCTAATATGGATTTTGAGTTTGCATTGGGTTACAAAAAGCGACATATCTATTGCACCATTCCGCCCCTAGGGCACGTCAAGGTAGCCTGCAGACTGGTGCCACAACTCGCCTGTCCAAACAGTAGAAACAGCAAGTAAAAAAAGCTCACCACAAGCAAAAAAATTCCCCACGAGCGCATCAACGATACAATTTTTGAGCAATTATTGCTCCTTAGAAAGGGAATGTGAGGAGAAATTTTAGTTATTGAATGCGAATACTTGTAACAGGAATATCGATACTGGTTTTCCACTGTCATCTCTTACCGGGGAAATCTGTCGCACTAAATTAATTATAACATATATTTAGTATGAATGTGCACTGCCAAAAGCCTATACCAAAATAAAGCACTTGAGAGCATAGAGGGAATTATTATATAAAGAATGGTCATGATGAACTATAATGGGCTGCAAAGCTGAGGGACTCTTCCTGGGATTGTATTTACACTACACCCATTAACAATCCTGATTTACTGATAATTCTGACAGTTCAGTTCATACATCCATCCTTTTCTAGTCTCCAACAAAAATAGAAGTAATGTTTTTGAATCAATGCGATGAGCGACAATAATTTTTTACTACATCAGCTACTCAAAAATTTACCCACAGTGCAACGGTCAAGATTTAAACTCGATAATTTAACTCATTCCAAATATTCCACATGAAATGTATTAAAAACCTTGTTTGCTCCAGGAATTGCGGGGTCTGATAAGTAATTCGAGGAGAGACAGATTCGCAGAGCCACCCATCCCGAAGCTGAGAAATTAGCACAGAAATGAAGAGGTCACGAGTCAGACGTCAGACGAACGCCCGTCGCCTGTGCCTGGCGGGATGCCCTTCTTAGAAATGTTGACGACCAATCCCACACTGCAGGCCTCTCTCATAAAGTATGATGATGTTGGAGGTTATACATCTCTCGTACCAGGGATGAGGACGATGCTTTAAGTTATACACCTCTGATACGACGTCCAATGACGATTTTATGTGTTGTACATTCTGACGCGAGGTCCAATGACGAAGTTGAATATCTTTCATATGAGGTCTGGTGATGAGGTTAAGTCACCTGTTAAGGTATGATGACAATGCCGGCCTAACCCAAAAATATATGCTGAACGCATGAAAATACGTAATTCACAAATGTCTATAAGTAATTTATTGAACCTTTGTCTGCGTTCTCCAGGTAGGTAAACGCAGGTTTTTTCATTAAAACAATTAGGGGTTTAATGCAGCCACAATTTATTTCTGTTCAAAAACAGCAATATAGAATAGCGGCTGCGTAAGAATTGAACGCTTACGCGACAAATTCGCATCTATTTTCACCACGTATGATATGTTAAGCAGTTGTAGGTCTCGCCAAGTTAACTGAATTATTTAAATTTTCAATACCGTAACACGTTAAAATTGAGTTGATTTAGCAAAGCACATCGCATTTGGCCTCTTGTGATCCCTAACAAATATTCAAACAAAAATCTTAGCATTACTGCAACACAGTGCTACTGAGCTTTTAGATGTAAGGAATGGATTATATTTAACATCACTACGTGTGTTGTCAAGTTCTTGTCACCATATAGAAACAATTTGTATCCGCATCAATGCACGCATGCATTGAAGTTATAAATCCTATAAATGCACTATACTTCTAAAGAATAAGAAAAATCGTACACTGGAAAAATAATTAAAGTATGATTATTAACATTGCATACATGGAATAAAGTTATTGCACGCGAGGCGACACCGAAATTATTGAATGCTGTGTTCAATTCATGGAACTTGAATTTAGGCTACTCAAGATCTCATGGTATTTACAATTACTTAGATTAAGCATAAGCTCCCCGGACGAATAATTAGTCACCTGGTACAAGTATGGCGTAAAGCCCGTACGAACACGAATAATGGCGGCAGTTTTGCACGGTATCGAGTCTACGTACAAGTGTCCCCAAGTACACTAGGTCGATTTTAAGCCACTCTTGCAGCGAGTGATTTTGTAGTGCGGCCACAGTACATGGACGATTTTCTCGACAACTGACTTGTCGACTACAAATTTTCTATTGGGTTCATGTCATGGGACTTAGCTGGCCAATCTAAATGCCTGCCCTAGCCTGAATCACCGTCATGCCAATAAATGACAGTTCTAGCCCGATGCACTCGGCATGGCAGTTGTCATTCTAAAAGATACGTAGAGCAACATACCTTTTTATTTCAGACGTTGTGAGAAAGGCAAAACTTGGTTATCTAGTAGCTCAACGTAGCCATGCCTTCAACGAAGCCGAGCATGCAGGCTTCGTTGGAGGCTTCAAGATGTCTTCGACGAACACGACAGTGGACATCATTGCTATAGAGAAAGAATCTTAATTTATCTGACCACACGACACTTCTCCATTCCTCGACTGTCCAATAGGCCTGCGCTTTAGCCCAGTTTACGCGAGTGGTCTTGTGGACAGGAGTCGACAACGGCCGTCTACGAGTCACGCTGCTCCATGTATCCAGTGGAAGGAGTACGTTACGAAGAGTTCGTTCAAGAACAGCAAGAGATTGACGTTTCACAGTACTTCGATCTTTGATGTAAAGCGATGCTGATAAGCAATTCGGGGCACACGGCTGCGGTCTCTCTCGGCTATGATTTTCTTCCAGCCACAATTTGGCCTTGAATTACCTTATGCACCAGATTACTTCTACTGTTGATAGACCCGTATAATAGTGCGACATACTGGCGTAGTGCTATTCCCACTACTCCTTCACTAGGAATGCCCACAGCTCTGAATGAAGACTAGGGCAGTTCAGTATTTACAGATAGCCTTAACTTGTTCATAGCTTTGAAATCCAATTAATGAATGTGGTGAATAACTGAATCCTGAACAATAACAGGTCTCACAATTTTATTGCCCGGTGAGCTTATGATTTAACCCAGGCATCTTAGGGACAAATTCCCATGTCCGTAGAGTTTCGGATGACATAAAAGCGGCACTTGCACTTTCAAATCGTGGTATTTTGAAATGTTTGATTATACAAGATTTTAAGTTAGTTCAACACTTTGACTATGATTCTCCACACAGGTAAAATTACATGCTGACCAAAATCAGGGGAAAATAAGTAGATATAACTTGCAAGGGACAGTGAGACTCAAAAAGAACTGAAGTAGAATCATCGAAAATGTTCGACTACGCGGTGACCCCATGTTCGGATAGGCAACTTTTTTTTCCAGAGTACCAGTAAAGAAATAATGTCTCGATCTGATATTTACCGCAATTTAACGCCTTATCGTCTACATTGATTTCAAAATCCACATTTTCAAGGACGTTGCTAGTTATTTTCAACTAGCTAAACGCAGCCTTCTTGCGTATGCCGCCTCATCACAAACAAAAATTATACTTTTATCATATAATTTACAACCTCATTGATTTAAGAAGCGACCAATTTTATCAATGTAACCTGTATGTACAGGTACATAACATGCAGGATGCAGCAATTCTCGATGAATTGGGGAAAATTCCTTCTGCCTGTTGGTGTCGACGCCAAATGCGATCTCTCGGTCAAGGAACACCTCTAAATTTCTCCCTGGAGCCTCCGAAGGGACTCGCACCATCAACAGGCTCCAAATCGACTTTAGCCTGGACCCAGAAAAACATTCCGTCGCTCAAAGGCAAGAGTGAATAGCCATTCAAAAAATCCATTCTTTACTGATTGTATTTTTCTATCTAGCCCATCTAGGAGAAGAGGGTCTCAAGCGACCCGCACACATCACTCGGGGCCCAAAGAGCAAAACTGAGCTTGAAATCGGGTTCAATTCCACAAGAAAAGTTGCATGCGGAGAGTGATGTATTGGCCTTGAATTTCTTCGATTTCTCAAAATTCGATGGTCACCAGAAAAAATAAAAGTATATGTATGGTTGTACTTTTGTACATACTACGTACCGTTGTATGGCATACATCATTTTGAACGCATTTCTTTCTAGTGTCTTTAAAAATTTGGAAAAGTGAAAAGTATTAATTCTGGGCAAGCCTTTAGTTCTCCAGTGATGAGCAGTAAAGATGAGAGTAAATAAAAGATAGTTTGCTGCGCCAAGCTTTGAAGAAATAAAGAAATTATTGGGGTAATATTGTGGTAAACTGAGCAAAAACTTAAATAAAATGACTTTTAAAAATCAATTAAAAGACGTTCAATTATCATTTCTGTGAAATCAGCGATCGAAATGTAGTAATTTATCATTTATCTCACGCCTGACACTCAATTTCTTATTTCAAGGCTAACTATTAGAAAATCCAACAGAATGACAACTTGGCACTCATGATGAAAGCGAGGATAAATGTTTGATGAACATCTATCAAGACTAGAGAATTTATTTCAATTCGGAACTATCAGTGCGCATGTTCCCACAATCTAAGCTAAACTCAAGCGGGGAAGTGAATATTTTCCAAAACCTTGAAATTTTTTCTAAATACAAATTGAAAAAAAAGAGGAAAATTATAACACAAAATTGTCAAAGTTTTTCCCGCACTATGAGAGATGCCTGTGGTAAAAGAAAATGAACTCTTAAATATATTGAGTAAGCTACATTCCAAATAGTATTCAAACAATTTAAACAATTCATTACTAAAAGAGTTACACGGAATAAAATTACAAACATAGATTTCTTGAACAATCACAATGAATATTTGTTACCACAGCTACTTGTGCACCCGAATAAGTTTTATGACTTCCAGGACATCCTATAGAAAGCGTATTCTAAAGCGTATGTGTGTATAATATTACTGCGCTATCCTTAACATATACGAGACTGCACAAGTAGGATATATTAAATTGACACGATATAGTTCATTTTTAATAACTTCACAATGAATATTCAATGAAAAGTAGCTTTACTATACCTTAAATAATAACAGCCCTCAACACCGTGATAATAAATAAGATTCAAGATTCGCTTTGGATGCTAATGAGTGTGCTTTTCTCACGAATGGTGGAAGGCAATGAGTTCCATGCTTTTAAACCATTAATGTAAAAATTAAATTTGGGTCAGGTTTGGAGTAGTAAGGAAGTATAAAATTACTTTGGTTTACAGCTGCTGATCCGAGTATATGTATATCACATGATGTTCAGAATTCCAGAACAGTAAATGTTCGAATAAGAAAGTCCGATAAATTTCGAAAACAATAACTACTTTTATTCGATTGCTTCGCGTCTAAGCCTGACAAAAAAGTTTCAATTGTTCATTACGATTTTTTTTTATTCGGCACTATTTATTCAGGTTAAAAAACACGGAACCCTAACAGGAGAAGATATAAACAATTAGTTTTAATCGCACATTTCAGGAAATATATTTTTTCTAGAAACCTTTCATTAATATCGTTAACATTTATACTTTATAAAACAAAGTAAAAATTTAATAAAAGAATTTTATTCCTTCGACTTCCTTCTGAAACATCGTTGTCACGTATGCCTATTTATTTTTTCCTAGTTTTGGAACACACACTTAAAAAAACGTAAAATATTAGAAGTACATATACAATGTGATTGTTATTAAAACCTTCATAAGTACTGCCTATAAGAAATGGATCATAGTTTCTCACACTTACGAAAATACAAAAAAGACAGTAACTTCAGAGAGCTGCAAGACTGTGGATTTTTTGACTTCCAGATTGTGGGTCTGCCATCCTTCTTCGCATAGAAATCGATACAATTTTCACCAGGAAAAACGAGCACTTCTTACGGTGAAATCGTTTCCCCATTCAGGTGGAACACCCCGCGCCTCGATTTCAGCAGCCGTAGCCAGTGACTGCCACCGCCTGAATTACCTACAAAAGCTGGGGGTGTAAGCTGTGTACCTGGCATACTCCTACTTTCCACAACTCGTAATTACACATCTTGTACCTTGCATTTTTTCTGATACAGAACCACAAAAATGGCTTAGAAAAAGATGTCACAAGTAGAAAAGGCGGATATTCTCGTTTTGCAAGAAATTGGTGTAGGGTGTAGAGGCATAGTAGAGAAGACGGGACAACGTAAAGCAGCCATGTAAGCCTTGCTTGAGGATGGCTAGCTCACGGCCACAGGCCAAAGTGCAGAGTTCACACGTTTCAAGACGTTCACACAAGACCAACGTGGCAACAAATCTATCTATCTATATAATACTAAAACTCTGGTCGTTTTGCTTGTTTGCTTGAAACCGTGCACATGTTTGTTTGTCGGATTTGAGATATTCGAAATTTATACTCTCCGTTTCATCCTGTATTGTGGATACCGACTTAACTGCGTAGGATATATTTCTGGAAATGGTTTGATTTTGATAAATTTTATTTGACCCACGTGACACGTGACCCACACAAGACAACACGTGACCCAAGTGTTGTCTAGTGAACTATAAAATGACATGTCCTAAAAAAATCCACGTACCGCACCAAAACACAAATCTCCTAAATTAAGGTCTTGAAACTTTCTACTGCCTCTGTACTTATCATAGTCTAACACATGACAACGATGCAGGCTCAAGGCTATGCCCACAGCTAGTAGAATTTAGTGTCCGAACAGGTGGACGCTTGACCTGCTCAACCAGTCCAGCGATGAAAAACAATTCAATATCTTACAAAGTTACAGAAAATTCCCCACTCGTCTCAATGCTTAGATTTTAAAATTCAGATTTTTTGGTTTTTAACGGCTAACAGTGCAGCTGATATCCTTAAACTTTTCTATCATATTTACCAACTGTTAAATCTGGGTCCCTCTTTTCTTCCTATTTAAAACGTGTTACTTTTCTTTCAACGCAATTTATCAAATATTGTCCGCTCAAAAGCCCTATAACCGTTTCATTGGGGCGTAAGCCTCAATGGTTTTATATCATGGCAATATTTTTTACTCTAATATTTATTCCCTGTATTTTATTTTTTGACTAAAGAAAGCCTAAAGCTTGTTGAAGAAGCATATTTAGCACATTTCACTTTACTGTTTATTATTTTCAATTTGAATCATAAGTTTTCCTAATTAATCACTGCAACGAGCAAATAAAAAACACTTCAGCAGATCAGGTAAGGTATTTTTTCTCTTTCCATCTTCAATGGAAACTTATACTTTAAGATCAAAAATCAGATGCAAGAGGCATTTGCAAAGCTCATAAGCTCATGAACAACAACGCTCAAGAGTAATCTCACAAAATCCTCAATTATTTTCAGATACATGGGAGAGTCAGTCAACACGACTTGTATCCACAGGAGCGAGTGGGGGCACAGGGGCGAGACGGGGCACAGGAGCGAGAGGGGGCACAGGAGCAAGAGGGGGCACAGAAGCGAGAGGGGGCACAGGAGCGAGAGGGGGTACAGGAGCGAGAGGGGGCACAGTAGCGTGATGCAGAACGCGCTTGCTTCTCGATCAAATTACGAGCTACATATTCATCAACGCACTATCCTGCGTGATAACAGCGCGTCACTAACGTGTCACATATTCGTTGGCATGGGTAATAGCAATTATTGGTCGTCCATGTTGCTAAAGTTTGGTTCTCGAACATACCTCGTCTTCGCAAGAATTGCCTTTAAACAGGAAAAAAATGAACGATACATGGCAGAAATTAAGCAGTAGTAGTGGTGGCAGTTGTTGTAGTAGAGGCAGTAGCAGTAGTAGCAGAATAGCAGAAGTAGCAGTAGTAGTAGTAGTAGTTGCGAGGATAGCAGAGCTTCAGTTATACGACTCTTTTTACTCTGTTCCGAGTTCGTTTCAGTCATTTCAACCCACTGACATTACAGATACCATCTTTTTACGTCAACATTTCAGACTGCACCACGTACGGTGAGCTCTGAAGTGGAAAGTCCCCCTGTTAAAAATTAAGTTTGCTTCCATTTGGTGCGATGCTGATGTTTCTTAGTGTTGACGCACTCAGATGCTTCTTTAAGTCGTATACTAAGTGAACAGATTTACATCGATCAATTCGGTTGTTTACTCATGCCATGATAATACATTAAGTGAAGTAGAAAACGGAAGAATGTGTTTCGAGAAACGGTAGCTATATTTCACACCCTGCCCGCTGCCGCGAGGTTACCGTCTCCACTCCTGATGATCTGAATTTTATTTTCCTCGACTCCAACGCTATCTTCAGTTGCGCAGGTCGCTCTAACTCGCAAACGAGGCAGTCGCCGCTATATAGGGTGCGTCTAATCTACCTTCTCTAGGATTTAATCTAAATTTCTGTCCACACCATGCCAAGGCATCGACTTGATTAGTCGGCCAACGTAAGAAAAAATAGGATTGGTCTAGTAAAATTCAAGAAACTGATAGAAAAAATAAGATACAGGTCCAAGGGAATATCGTAATATGTAGTTGAAAAAATAAGAAAAAATAAACCGAAAGGAAGAGCAGAAACTTCAATAAAAGCAGAGAAAAAAACGAAGTGTACAAAATAAGTCTTGTTAATTCAATAGCTCTAAACCAATTTAATATCACGCATACAAGTAGCAGTGACAGGTAAAAAATTAGTTTTATACTCTACAATTTGAGCAATTTTGAATTTTCAAACATCCAAACTGGAACTATTCTGAACTAAGCAAAGGAGCTGCTCTGTCAAGCCTCAGCGCGTGCACTACATCGCACCTTCGGTGTCAGAGAACAAATTACTCCCTCCCCATGAGGGGGGGAAGGAGAACTTGAGTGTACACATGGACTGGGCAAACTACAGACTTGTAAAATATCAACATCAAGCGACTTCAGCAAACAAACCACAGTCATGATATATATGTGTCACTAATTCTTCGATTTCATTTAATATTAAAGAGAAAACAGATTAAAAAAATAAATCGAACAGCGACGAAAACAACTCGCATTCAGGGAAAAGCAGTAACGGAAGTTCAGCAAAACTTACCTTCAAATTAAAGGTTTCTGAAGGACGGACGGCCGGGGCAGTTTAACCTGCCACTAAGAAAAAGAAAGCTAATGGGTATGCTATCATGCAGCAACATTAGCACAAAATATCGAATGAAACATAGCTACACACGTTCAACACGGGTATAATTTTCACGTAAATTTTTATTAAAATTATAGGTATTAACATAGTAAAACTCTAATTACGCACATCCATCGAAAAAAAATCATTTGCAAAAATTCCGACGAACTTTAGGAAAAAAACACTCATTCACTGGTGCTTTTTAAAGGAAGAAATATATTAGACTAAAACACAGCTATTAAAATTTAAATGTGAAGAAAGCAAAACTCGACAAATGCCATCATTCACACGAGCAAATTCAGTACGTCGACAGTTATAGGCAAAATTAAATAAAATCCTCCGAAAATCTATGTAATGCGTGGATAGGCTTTGAATGGGGTACGTTTGGAAGAAACTGCCTCGTTTCATCGTCATCTATGACGAAAGAAATGAACTAACAGCCTAGAGTACTAGATGTAATAATGCGAACGAAAATATGAACACAATAAGTTTTGAGGGATGAATTAAAAATACATAAATTTCATTGTGCATGCAAGGTGTACCATGAACTCGGAAACTGTGTGTAAGAATCATTTCTTGAATGTACAGACATACTAATCATTGAAAAATAAACCTTCATAATAAAAACGAAAAATAAACAATCTTGATAAATAAGGGCAAATAAAAAATACTCTTCAATTTAATTTCTTAAATTCACACATAAAATATTTGCATATGTCCTGAATGGATGTATGATTCCTCTACATCATTTTCTTCCTTCAAAGCTCTCGTCTAACGATCCATTAGTTCTCTCGAAATTTCCCCGTTAATGGCGCTGTTATTTACGTATCGCTTCCAGCATTTCTTTGCTGAGGAAAAAACAACCACGAAGAGCATTTTATGAAGGTCCAAATACCTTAAAAGTGCAATTAAAGCAATTAGTCCTGGAATGGCCGCCCTAAATTTTAAATTACGCGAAGGAGAAATTCTTAGTCTCAACTCTAAAGAAAAAATGAAATGGAAACTACGGGGTATGGAAAACCCGACGTTATCCTTCCAGGGTTACAGCTACAAGGCTCAACATTGGTCATAGAACAATAATAACATCTACAGCAACCGCTGTTAGTTCCTATACCTTAACCAATCGCTTCAGCTCATGATAAACAGACCCAAACGTGTAAAAAAAATATCAATTCCAGTGCATAAACTTGTTTCTCATAACCAAATTAAAAACTCGGGATGTTTATAGGGTCAATGATGAAGGACATGATCGATGAAGATGGTTGCACTTCAGTGTAAAGTTAAATGAATCGTCAATTCGAGAAATAAACTCATCTCTTTCGGTCCAGAAAAATGCTACGTAAACGCCAAGATTTTCGACGAGTCATACAGCACAAAAAAGAGAGGAACCACAATGATTCCATATCCAAATAGCTGTTTCTTACGCCACAATTGTCATCATCCAACTTTCCTACACATTATAAGGTTGCGTTTTATGATGCCTCCTGGGAATTGAACGAATTTCATCATTTCAATAAAACTAGAAGAATAATTCGAAATAGGTGAGGGAAAAGAGTAAACGAATTTCAGCAGGGGTGAACTTCGATACCTCTATTTTTCACCAGAATTGATTGCGAAACGTTAAAATTTATCCATAAATTTTAAATTTAGAGTTTCCTTCAATTTTGTGATCTCAGTATAGCGGAATATATTAACATAAACCAAAGAATGTGGTATAGAAATACCACAGGGTGTTTAACGTCTGATTCCTGGCAGCCAGTTTTCGCAAACTAATGGCCAGATAATAAAGAAAACAAGCGATTAACAAATTGTTAAAAAAAGTTAACTTCCTAACGACAGCTGAGTTTGCTCAGCTAATCAAGTTTCGTTATCTAGAAAAATATTTTTCGACGTGCATTTTGCAGAGCTTTATTTAAGGTAGGCTGAATTTGCTACACCATTCGACTATCCTCCCAGTCGATGGAGGAAGGGGAAGGGGCAACTCGAGAGTTACTAGAAAAGTTGACAAATTAGGAACGTAAATTTCGAACAACTGCTCAAAACTTGACCCATCACCAGGCCATGAAGGAAAACGAACAAATTAATGAGGCTCAAGAAAACTTGCCGTGCCGTCATTTCTACTTATGCTGAATAAAGTTTGGAAAGCACAGTATATCCTGAGTTGTGTCAACGTAAAGACGGAACTGTCATCGTTCTATCCATGCTGGAACGCATGGAAAAACGGAAGTTGTCAGGGAGTAAATTCTGAAACTTTTCATACCTAAAAAATGACAAAAAAACTAAGGCAATTTTATGAGCTAGAACACTACTAAATATTAACGCACAAAGTTTTAGTGCTGCTGTATTGATTGGGAATAAAATCATATGCAAGCACAATTCATTTGCTTTCAAAAATTTGTGTGCATCTTCAGAATAGGTGGCATAATCTTGCATTCAACTTTTCACCGGCAGCATTACTAGTAAGCGAGAATAATGTTTGGAATGCTAACCAACAGAATGCGTTGAAGAAGTTTCACGTTTCGCTTTCTACACCCAGCCTCCTTCCCTCATTCTACACCAGGAAAGCAGGAGAGGGTCAGTGTGAGTAGTAAACTGCAACGCTTCTGTAACTGACTATATCACGCCGAAAGTGAAGAATCATTCAGTATGGGTAGGAACAATGGTGAAAAAAAAATCGTCACCAAAACCGATAACGAACAATTTTACCTCTATAATCGGTTAATCAATGACGAAAACATTATCGATAGCCGATATTCGTTAACTAGTGATAAACTCATCCCTGAGAAGGCGATGAGGGGTAAATGGCTAAACCATAAATTCCGAACTTTCGATAACAATGTTGATATTTAAAGTTAGAGTCAAAAAGCCAAACTTTTATTTTTTACTTTAAATAAAAAATCCTGGTTAACCTCTCCTCTATAAAAAAATTTTCAGACTATTTGATTTTACACCAAGAGAAGTAATGAAAATTAATTCCGTCTTACCATGATTTACTAGTTTACTCACACTTCATTGTGAGGTAGTCCTTATAGTTCAAAAGTCTTATCAGTTCAGCACGCTACATTAATTTGTTGAAACTAATTTACGCAATTAGGAGAACATTCAGAATTTACACTGCCTATTAAATATGAATTTGCTGAATCATAGTTCCCCCTGCACGTTCTTCATAGGTAATATAGTATTAAGAGTAATAGTGAATCGTGACTATGTCGCGCAGACACAGAATGGACCATTTAATATGGACTGTCGAGAACGGGGAATCTATGCGCAAAGTGTGTTCCCCCATAGGATACCCTGCGCATAGAAACAGTAAGTTATGAATGAAGAGCAAGAAACAACGAAAGATAGTAAAAAAGGCGTGGGTCAAAGTTGGAAAAAAGAAGGTGGGGACGGAAAATAAATGTCCCGTAGGGCCCATCTATAGCAGAGGTAACCTAATTAACGGTAACCCCCTAGAGATGCCAGTCCCCATACAAAAGATAGACAAACCTGACAAAGCTAACCCTGTTGCCTATCCTATGCCCCCGGAGAGACCCAAGTTCCAAGTACAATAGAGTTGCACTATAGCGACACTTAGAGAGACGTTCATTTTCAACACTGTTGAAGTTCAACTACCTTTGCGTTGAATATCGACGTCAACTCAAGAAGAACTTCAAAAAATATCCGTCGAATGATCATGATATTTCTAGCAGACTGCACCAATTTAATGCAATAAATCGAGCATTATTCTGCCTGACGCGCTGTCAGAACATCGCACGAACGATATCACGCTGACTAGGTTTCCTCTTGATCCTCTTCATCTCCCTTTCTCGCACTGTAGATTATAAATTTCGACGTAAAATAAAAAAAGAATCCCATGTTTTAATAATGATATTGAAGTAAAATATCTCGACAATTTTTATTGCTAACGTCGCTAGCACAGTTCTCGTCTATGACTGTGTACAGCGCTGACGTAACTAAAAAAAGTCTGATTTAAAAAATGAATAATTTACTGTTACTCCAGAAGACTCTTCATAAGAACGCCGTCTTGAAAACCTCGAATCGCGTCGCTCGCCCCAGCCTACGAGCAGCGAGTCTTCCCTCCCTCGTCTGTCGCGAGGTTCTACTTCGTTTACTTCAGCTCTGTAAAAATCGAAATATTTTTGCGATCAGGCTGCATTTGCCTCTGTGCGACAAACTATTTACAACCTTATGTACGTCTGCAATACGACTGCATTTAGCTTTTCACGAAAATAACTTGCAGCATTCTCATGAATCGCGAAAATCCTTCGGTCGCCAGAGGGAAATCGCTGCTTCGGTTGCTAGGTGACAGCGTCGTCGACTTCAGAAAACGACCAAGTTGCCTTCGACGAGGAGTAACTCTTTAATGGTGTGGAGTCGTGATAATTGTGGGCTCAATCGAACATGGGGCGCACAAGTACTCATCTAGTTTTTCTGCGAGCAATACTATAGGATTTCCATACTGTGAATCAAAGTGAATATACTTGTTGTTATTATCAATGAATATTAAATGAAAATTTCTTCGCTGTATCGCGTGATGTAAAAATCAGTGAGTCAGATGTAAAATAAATGTCCTCAGTAAGTTTTTAAGTACGTTTAAAAGGCTTTCTTTTATTTAACAAAGTCACACTATCAGCAGAATTTTGAGAACCTACTTTAAAATTTGTTCTCAAAGGTTGATCAATAATTAAAACAAAACCCGTCAATAATCTAAAACCATCATCCCTGAAACTTCACATATTCTCCTAATTTCCGCTTGTTTACACAAGTGTCTCCATTAGCTGTGCATTAAATGTTTACATACGTTCAGTCGAGCTGACTACAGCTCTCAGAACACACGTACTCCAAGCGAGGGCGACTGAAGCGAATACCAGTCGACCATAGTGCGTGCACGACACGAGTGTGGAGACAAAATATCCCACAAAGCGTCCATATTTTAAGTTAATCCTACCTGAAGCTGCACTCTGATGGTACATCGACCTCCGGTGCGCCATAAACAATGATGCACTGCGGATGTAGTAACTGTTCCATGCACTCCATTGGCTTTTTCAATTGTTCTTAGACCAACATAGAACCAGTCAATGTAATTTTTGGTGACGTTTGAATCCACGCTGTTTACTTTGGTGTTCTTAAAATACACATTGCAAATCCAAAAGATTTTCGGATACAAAATTAAATCATCACGGTTTCCCTACTTATGCCAATTCTGAAAGTGTACAAATAGAAGGCCCCTGAAGCGGAGCATAAGGTAATCAACTCAAAGACTAACGAGTCGCTGGGCATGACGACAGTAACACCCAGGTGCTATCGTGTGGCAGTTACTCCATATTCCGAGAGTTCGTTTTCATAATAATTCCCTTGACCAATGTGCAAGCCTGCCTCTCTCTCTGAACACAATCTTCAATACAGACATAGCACGCACGGTTCAATGAGTATTGCATGTAATGTTTTTTATTTAATGACTTATATTTTAAGGGCTGGAAAATTATTCGAAAACTTCAGGCAGCGCTGGTATGCGTATTTAAAGTAATTGAGCTTCTAGTCTCCATAGCGTTAGTTTGCTGTCATCTGATAATGAAGACAAGGGCTGTGTGCATATCAAGTCATCTGAACGCAGTCTAGTTTCGTCCTCTCTGAAAAATTTCTTTCTGACTACGAGCACACGATCGATGAGCGCCCTAGAACTGACAGTTCGAGGGCAATATTAGCATTTTTCCCTGAATTGAGAGGTGCTAAGAAGGCAGCAAAATCCCAAGATGCTGGGATACGAACGCGCTTGAGAAAAAGAAGGAAATGAAGGTTTTCTTTCAAAGCAAGTTCAAGGAGGCTGATTGGTTTCAGAAGATACGCAAATTAGAATTGTTTACTATAATAATTTCATAATCTCAATTTCAAGAAGGCTGTTAGGTTTCAGAAACTTCGCAAATTAGAAAAGCCTATTTCTATAATTTTGTATTTTCATAAATTTTACATTTTTTTACAAATTTATTACAAATTTGAAATTTCATTACAAGTAACAAATTTTTTATTGGTAATACCATATTTATTGCATTACTTGTGGTCCAACAGCCTGTTATAGGTTCAGTTGAGACGACCATCAACATGAAACGCGTTCAGAGGTTAAGATCAACCGGCGCAATAAAAATGACGTCCGGGGTGGCAGAGCAGGGCAGCGTTAGCAGCTCGGATGAACGATAAAGTGAAGTAAGATGGCGAAAAAATTCTCACCTACTCACGAAATCATTCACTAGATTGACAGTCAGATAGACAATCATTTGCGGATAGACAGTAGGCTACACCTGTCTGTTAGCAAACGCAATTGCACGTTCCAAGGAACTACTTGTAATGTTTTATGTTCCTTAGCCAATGTTTCGTCAGTATTTATTAACTAAAATGCTTCATTCGTTTCAACTCCCCCGAAGTGAACTCCCCAAGCAAATTCATGCAAGCTCCGCGCCACGTTAGTGAATTATTCGACCGGAATCAGTGATCACAGAGAAAGTTAATCAGGAAGGATTATTCAGACACACAGGACAATCCATTCAGCAAGAAAATGAAATTACTGCGGGTAAAGCACTCAAGGAATACAAATATTTTGACTTAGAGGAAGGAAGAAAGACACAAGAGAGAAAGACACATTTTAATTATCATGACAAAGTACGTGAGCCAAAACACCCTTTCGAAAACTGAACAACAGAAGTCATGCGTCACCACATAGCGAACGCAAGTATAAAATCTACAGGTCTCCGCGAAAAGGATTCAGTCACAATTTAATTCTCAAAAATTACCACGTTGAATTACCATAGGACAGAAGAGAAAGCGTAAGGACAGTGCATGAGGTGAGGGAACGGCTGCTGGGGTTAGATTATCAGTTATTTCATAGCTCCCCAACCTTGGATTGTGAACGAAATAAAACTAAGGAAAGGGTCCATTAGGTATGGACTGGAGCGAGCATGGAAACCCAAGTACAAGGTGCGTCGCCACACAGGATCCCCTGCGTACAAAAACAGCAGGTTAGAGTGAGCAGGAAGAAAAGAGCTATTCGAACCATTTCCCCAACAGTTGAGTCTGAAACCATAACTCGTCCAGCAATTTGCCTGTAGGTTAATCCTTCACTATGAAATCAGCTATTTGCTTCTAGCGTTTCTTTGACTTTCGGTAATGATTGCCATACTGGTGCCGGTAATATTGGTAGCATAATATTGGTAGCATAATATTGGAAGCATAATATTGGAAGCATAATATTGGAAGCATAATATTGATAGCATAATATTGGTAGCATAATATTGGAAGCATAATATTGGTAGCATAATATTGGTAGCATAATATTGGTAGTATAATATTGGTAGCATAATATTGGTAGCATAATATTGGTAGCATAATATTGGAGGTGATGATTGTGCCGATCGTAGTTTCTTCACATTATAAGCGTTTCTGGAAGATTTTGAAACTTGTTAAAAAGTTTTTTTTTTAAATCAAGATACTCAAATTGTGCAATGAAGTAACTATGATTTAACATGATACCAATTTTGCCCAAATACTTTATATCCCATACTTATTTTGCCTAGTTGGATTGCCTGTCGTCGCTACATTTTGTTTTGTTCTGTTTCAATATTCTTGCAAACATTTGTTCTCTGAACTACCTGTACCCTTTACCCTAAGCCAGAGCTCGAAAGTTTTAAAATACGTTAAAAATAGAATTATACAAATGCCTATATCCTGGTCTTCTAGGGGCTGAGTCGTTTTAGAACAGAGCAATGGAGCTAACAATGAACATGTTTTTGTCATGAGTGGGGTGAAGAACAAGTGTCATGAGTGGGGCGAAGAACAAGTGTCATGAGAGGGGCGAAGAACAAGTGCCATGAGTGGGGCGAAAAACAAGTGCCATGAGTGGGGCTAAAAGCAAGTGCCATGTTGAAGGTTATGTTGTGCATCGACATGAGAAATTTTTGTACCCTCTAATACGCATAAATACGCATCGACATGAGGAATTTTTGCACCCTCTAATACGCATAAATACGCATCGACATGAAAAATTTTTGTACCCTCAAATACGCATAAATAGTTGAGCTTAGGTTACTGACCACGGGAGAAGTTACAGAGTGGGATTGCTCTGGTCACTCGAGGTTAAGATGCTACATAAAATAAGGATTTTCAGTTAAAAGTTAATTAATAGTAACAGCGAAAAGCAGATTTTATATACGCTTGAAATTTACTCAAACTATGAATTAAAAACTAACTAAATGCGATAATTATATTCGTAATGTTTGTGAATCTATAGTGCACGATACATAAATATGTATCTGTATGCTCATTGCTGTCTTAAACAGGGTGTGTAATTCAAATGCTATATTGACGTAATCGAACATCTCAATGAACAAAAACATAATACAAAAAAAGATTAATCAGATATTAAATTGAATGATAATAAATTAAAAATCCTTGAGAGTGTGACGTTTGTGAATGACCAGACTACCAGTCATAGAAATGCGCCTGTTAGCTCAGTGGTAGAGCACCAGTTAGATAGCAGCTGGAGGTCGATAGTACAAACCTTGCATAGGCTATCGTTTTCAGGCAGGAGAAAGGATGTATTTTGATTACTGCGCTGTATGATTCTCACCTACGTGTTAACTTCAATTCCCGAGATGAAATAAAAAACGGATGCAGATAGTCTTCAGCGGATGTGCATTTGCATGCATTTTTCAGCGGATGTGGCGATGAAAAAATGGTTGTGTGGCCGTCAGTTCAAATAAATATACTTTCAACAACTCCATCAACTCCAGATTGTGACTGTCAGTTCAAATAAATATACTTTCAACAACTCCATCAACTCCAGATTGTGACCGTCAGTTCAAATAAATATACTTTCAACAACTCCATCAACTCCAGATGAACTGCACACGCACAGAACTCCGGCGGCGCAAGGGGAAGCACCCTGCACGTCAGCACCGCCAGCCCACCGTCCAATCGCGCTAAGTTGAGGTAGGAAAACTATGTTCAGTAGCAATTGTCCAAATTGCAATTGACTATGAAATTGCAAATTGAAAAAGGGGTGTTAGAGCTTTTGAAAGTGAATTCGCTCCTCTAAACGAATAGTGAATCGAGGCTGTTCTGATTTTAAGCAATAAAAAGCAGTAAAACGAAGAAAGATGCTATATTTTTTACTATCTATTTCTCCAATAAAAATTGCAACAGGGACTTCCGCACAAAACTTGAGCTCTAATGTCGTTTTAATAGAGATAATATTAGAAAAACTTCACAAATCATGATTACCATTCATGCCTAGCGATAAAATTTTAGCCTGTGCAAGGATTGAACTTGCGACCTCCAGCTTGTTAACAAACTGCCGGTGCTCTACCACTGAGCTAACAGGCATATGATCTTAAGTGAGCAAAAACTATCTGTAATCTCTAGTATGCACTAAATCATCATTAACATGTTTCCCTTGCATGGTAAAGAAATTTATATGCAGAGGAATACGTTTTACTTAGCACTAAGTGTAAATAATATGACAGAAGATACTAGCATTTATGTAACAAAATCAATTAATTTAGAAGATTATTCTTCATCGCAAACGCAACTCCAATTCCAGCTCTCTCATGTTGCAAAAATGCTGTTCACATATTAGTTTACATCGTTGAATGATGAAAAAAAATATTATTTCAATCCTTGTGACTTTGATCACTACCAGAACCTACATGCTGCCAATAAATGGGCAAAAGCTTCGGATAACTCAAGAAATGGTCGTCACTGTTAAAAAAAATGGTGTGTACGCCGTGTATTACTAAAATATCATAATCTTCCTGCATCAGCTTTAGATGTTATGTAACAAATGTGATAAATATAAAAAAAAATTAATCTCAAATTCTACCAATTAAACGACATTGAGAAAACTTGACACCTGTCAAAACCAGTTGGCCGACCGACAAACATACGACAGATCAAATTTAATCAATGCCCGAGAACGAGGTAACGAATAATAATCAAAATGACGTAGTGAATTTTTTCAACCATTTTCCGTTAACATAGGTAAAGACATTGCTTATAGTATTAACACTGATGCATCTCAGCACTTGAAATACATTGTACACATTCATGAAAACCACTCATGTTTCTTCCCACATATAATTTTTTGATGCACTCGGCAGCCCAAACAACTTTAAAACTTGATTAATTGGACTGCAGCCGCTCCACGCGTGGGCCTGAAACGCAGAGATCATTTGATATCTCCAACCCTGTGTGGGCTCCATGGTGCAGTGGCTAGCGTGATGGCCTCACTGGAGAAAGGAGAAGGGTTCGAGCCTCGGCTGAGGAGAGGCTTTTCACGTGACTGCGGAGCACTTCCCTTGGAAAAGGAAGTTTAAACCACACATTCCTCACATCACCCACCACATCAGTAGTTGTAAGGCATTTAAAACCCAACGGTAAAACGCGTTGGAATAAATGAAGGTTCTGTCAGACACAGCAATACCCTTGCCCTGGGTGCCATTCCAAGCTCTCTCGAGATCGTCCGAGTAGCTTCCACCTTTGACAGAGGAGATAAAACCTCATCAAAAAATTACAACCTTTTTTCTGTCCTGATAATTTTCAGTAAAATATCTGAAAAATTGTTTACAAAAAGTGTAAGGTTAGTGTGAAAAAAATGATTTATTTATGACAAGCAGTATGGCTCCCGTAACAAAACAAAAAAAGGCCATAATTAGTTATCTGCCCCACGTTTACTGAAATAGAGACGCAGGAGATCTTGTATTCACCGAATTTCTAAATTTTTGTAAAGATTTGACTGTGTAAATGACAGAATACTCTCCAAGTTTAACTGCTATGGCATTCTAGGACTTTATCGTAAATAATTTAAATCATACAGGACAAATCGTAACCAAAAGGTTGTAATTGGTGTCGCCTGATCGGAACCCCTTTATATCAGTCACGGAGTTCCACAAGGATCTAAGTTGTGACCATTTTGGATATTGATCAAATTATATTGTTCAATCTACTTTATGCTTTAAATTCGCTAGTACTTTTTGTCAATGATAATACTTTCTCTACAGTTCTTCCAACTGAAAATCAAGCAAGAATGTCAAATAAAAAAAATTAAGAGTTGCAAAACGGTTTTACCTGTCAAAAAAAAAAATTGCATCAGTATCACGAAAGTAAAGTATATTCTACTACAAAAAGAATGAAGATTATCCATGCATCCAAATTAGTGAGGGCAAGATAGGAGAATCTAACTCACCCAAATTCCTGAGGATTATAATGTAAAAGTTTGACTTTTACAGAACATTTATTATATATTAACGCAAAACTTTCTTCATCTATCCGAATTATCAGCAAAATTATAAAGATATTAAGTGCAGAAGCGTTAAAGATACTGCACAAACCATAAATTCATCCACATGTTCGATGCGGCATCGAAGCATATCACGGAATTAGTAAATAAATAACAAAATTACAATTAACTCTACAAAAAACTTAAAGTGATGAGGAATTTTAGAAGGAATGTTAATACAAATTAATCGCAAAAATACCTGAAAATACTTAATTTTCTCATCATTATTCATACTCCCATTGTATTTTCCTTCATCAAACTTTGACTCATGAAAGCAATCATAGCTTGAAGCAATTAACATGAGCTCAAACTAGCCATCATGAATATTTTACTAAAAACCGAAGTAAGTTCATACTCTTCTACTACTCGAAAACTGAAATGCAATTCATCTTCATTACAACGGTAACATAGTTTGGAACTGATTGCCTTCCACTATTCACTATTCATGAGAAAAGCACACTGGCAGCGTTTAGAGCGAACCATGAATCCTATCTCTTATCTAAATGTTAATGCAGATGATTGTTCAAGGATAGCCTCACAACCTAATGAGATTCAAATGTTACTCAAATTGAGCGTGATCAAATTCAGTTTACGCTAGGTAAATCTTTTATGCGTAGCGAGTTCACTAGGGACGAGATAGCAAAGAAAAAGTCGTAAAATCATTTAGTTCGAACGTTTCGAGTATTTGCTCATTTTCAACGAAATCTGTAATGGAACATTTTCATTTAACCAATATGCCCAATAATATATGGGTTGTGCAATAAGAATACAGTTATTCCAAACTAAAAAATTAATACAACTTAAAACATGAAATACACACACCAAGAAAGATCCTTAGAAACCTATTTACGTAGTGGCAAAGCACTTTCAAGAACAAGGACGATGCAAACAGATTTAAAACTTCTGACGATGGAATATGCAAGTAAGTGCGGAAACTAAAATTGAGAAAAAATCAGAATTACACATACGAGGAGGGCTAACGGCTAACGATTTTTAATGGGTATGCACTCTGCATATCATTTAATGAAGGTTTCAATTAATGAATGTACAATGACTAATATTCGCAAATAAAAATTAACCAAACAAGAATCTAACATTTTAAATCAGCTATAATCAAAATTTGGACGCAAGTAGTACTGCCGTGTTGCCTAATACTAGAGTGTGACGGTGAGGCTAATACTCGACTCTGCTACCCTCACCATGCTCGAAACGTTCGAACTAAATATTTTAACTTTTTTTCTTTGCTATCTCATTCCAAATTCAGTTTATTTATCAGCATCAACGAAATGCCGCTCCTTTGCTGCCAGAAACAATCACAGTTCCAGCACCAGCGCACCAACAAACTGCCGCTCTTCTGCAGCCAGAAACAATCACAGTTCCAGCACCAGCGCATCAACAAACTGCCGCTCTTCTGACCCAAGCAGATCGATCCACAGGGCACCCTGGCAGACTCGAGCCGTCCAGCAGTACGACACTCGGTGCAGGTCCTGCCACTGTGCGATGAACCTGTGCCCCACTCCAGGATGGTGCAGTGGAGAGCGGGCCAGCTGGTATCTCATCTTATGACGTAGGCTCACTTCCTGTATCAAAGATACAGGGGCTTGAAATTGTGCGATGGGCCTTTTTTCATGGAAAGATTCTCCACAGGTCCCCATTTCACTCACTTATTCGATAATGAATGATAGATGTTTCACATCTATGAGTGAAACAGAACCTCGCCCGAACTGTCTCACAAGACAGACGTTCCAATATCAACTACAAGCACAGATGCCGACCGTTGAATGAGTCATTAGCTGAGTCGCGTGCGCTGGAGACGTTGAACTCCCATAACCTCACACTCCCCATAGCAAACCTGCATCTCATCTGCAATGGGATTACAGTGCGCTGCACGCGACGTCTAAAATCAAAATAAAATCCCCAAGCTACAGGGACGCTGTTTCAACGCGCGGTTCTGCAGCTCGACCGACATCAGCAGCAGTGCAGCTTGCGAGCTCTCCGGAAATTCTCATGAGCCTAATGACGTTATTTGCGGCTAGAATGTTTGTCCTAGAGCTCCCTGCACAAAGACAGTGCTAGAGAAATTAGGATGTTCTAGGAATCGGGGTTCCAAAACGACATCTCAACGTGAGCAAAATCAAAATAGGAAGGAGCTCCCTTCAAATACTGAATACCAAGATATATTAGTCAATTGTGGTTAAAGGCTGACATATATTAGAATAATAACTTAGAAATGAAGATTTTCCTATTCAATAGATTTAAAGTCAAAGCAATAAATAATCTGAATGGTGAAAAAGGAAATATTTTTCTGAAGACTTTAAATGCGCACTTCTTTTTTTCGATTGAAATGATTAACTGCCGAGACACACTAAATTACAATATTTCAATTTATCTTGAAAGAATATAGTTTTTTAAATTCTTGGTTCGACTCGAGAGGACAGAATTGCCCTATATGAAAAAAAGACCAGCTCGTAGAACTATTTAGTTTTTCACACGTATCTAAGACAAATACGTGGACTGATTTCCAAAGTATTTCTATAAAATTTCCAGAAGTCACAGTATTATATTTGCAATAAGTAAAATAAAGCAACAGGTGAAGATCAAATGACCTTAACATAGCAGACGATAATATTCTCGCGATGGAACGGCTTTCTTCTTCCATCTTCAAACGCTTCGGGAATGATGCCTCTGCGACAGAATACAAGCTAGTGCGATTCAGCACTTGGAAATTCAGAAGTAGAATTGGATGCATAATGCACAAACAGTCACAGCCCCAAGCTGTTGCTTTGCACTCGGTCTAGTCGATGCTCTGTTGACCGAGACAAAAGCATCGTCTAAATCTCGAGGCGGGCAAGAAGCCTTCAGAGAGCGGGTTACTGACGAGACATTTGGTGGTAATTCGACAGCAAAATACAAGGAACTCCCACCGCTTGTTGAAGCTCTGGCAAACAGCTGAGCCCAATGACTCCTCTTGCGGCTGTCACTCCGACGTGGGAGTGGGAAATAATGGTGGAGCGTGTAAGATTGGGTGAATTTCACTTTGTATTGTTTTGATGCACATCAAAAGTTGGACTACAGTTCTCCAAAACCTAAACACCGAACTTCGTTAAAAAAAGCAATGAACAGTATAAGTGTAGAAGCAAGCAGGATAAAATAGAAGAAACTTTTGAGAAGTATGTTAAGCACTAAAAATAAGTTAGTGGTGATGAACTTGTAGTTATTACTAACCCATACTGCTACGGCAAGCTTAACGGAACATTTTACTCCATTGTTAGGTTGAGAGAAATTCTGTACGCGTAATTTGAGAATCACTTCCCTAGAAAAGTCCAAATGACTGGGGTACCCCAGGCTCCATTGTTTGAAGGTACTGGGCAAGAGGCAACCAGCCGGCACTGCCCTGACTCTAGGCCAGACAGTGGTACTCAGAGAAATCTCGTGGGTATGATAAGAAAGCCGTGAGGGGAAAGAAACATTTGGACAGTTAAAAAATATAATTTCATTGAAAAATACTGTAACATAAAGTTTTGAATCTTCCAAAAACTTGCTTCACCTCACTATATTAACTCGTACTTAGGAACGGCGGTATCTGACAGCAAGGTAGTCTAAAGAGAGGCGCCCTGAAGCTGCAACGCAACCAAATGACAGGCGCATTCAGACTGCTTGGCATTCATGTGGCCGACGCTCAGACGACTTAAGAGCTGCAGTGAAGAGGAAAATTTCATGATGACGTTTCCGCCAGGGTCAACAGACCAGACAACTATGGATCCCACCAACAATAATGGGGAATTTCTATTAAACGACGGGGTGCTACTTAACGACTGGGGCGCTATCACCTATGTTTGATACTCAGGAGTATGATAACGATGGATGAGGGATTAGATAGAGTTTAAGAGAACATATTTTCATGGCCACTCAATGAATGGAACACTTCCCTCACGGCTCAAATTAAAATATTACCAAAGGACTAAGGGCCTCAACTAAAAGTAAATTAAATACTGGTTTCAATGTCCGTAGAGTTTAGATGACTTCTCATACGAGGTCTACATAATTACATATAAATAATTATGTTCATACTTCCTCAGCTCGAGCGTACATGTTACTCCCATTCTCCGGAGGCCGAAAGAATACCATGGAGTAGAAATTTCATAAAGCATAATTTTTCAGTTCGATAGTACTACACATAGCATACACGATTATTTACACATAATTCTAGTTTGGGGTAAATTATTCGCACTGTTTTGACAAGTTCTCCCCATTTCACGAGAATCTCAGAACGGGGAAAAAATGGATACCAAATCACCATGACTCCAAATAGGTGAGGTCAACACTGATAATGACTATTAAAAGAATAGCGCATGTAATTTGACTCTCTCGAATTAAGGCTCGTTGATGACGGAGGTGTGTGGAATCATTCAAGTTCGAGTATCAAGTCCATCTTGACGAATATTACAGGCTCTTTTAAGATATCAAGAAGCGATTTTACGGATCATCGTAATTACGGAGAGTTACGTGGGACGAATACCGTTTGTTATGCATCGCAGTTTGGCTAACATATTTGGTGAGTATTTCAACTACTACATAAAGCGATATCTCAACACGGGCAAAATCAAGGAAAGGAATAGACATTACGTATGTAGATCAAATATCGAAAATATTAGTGCATCAAGTTCGCTGCATGCTACTCTGGGACGCTATTAACCTAAACACATCGGCCATCAATAGATACTTTTGAGGGACGCAGAAGCGGAACCCCATCACAAGCCGCGACGTGTGTTGGAACACGATAGAACCTACAATTTTCGACCGAAAGTACGACCTTAAACGTCTAATTTGAAAACGCTACGTAAAATTGACCGGCAATCTAATACGGTACCGCTAGTGTAGAGCCTCAATAATAATTTATTAAGCGCAGAAGTCTTCAAAATTTCAGGGAACCTTCCCGGAGACGCGCGGGCGGCTCTCAGGACACAGATCGAGAGTTAGCGAGTGTGGACTGAGACAAATTTCTTACGAAAAAACTTACGAGAACAAGATCATATTTCAGCTGATAGAAATGTGCAACTAGACAATGAACTTTGCAAATGCGTAAATGCATTTCTTACGTGATGCATTTTAAATAAATTTGTCGTTGTTCTTAATTACGTGATAGCAGTGTAACCTAAATGTCACCCCAATGTTGAGAACATACGAAGTTGGTGGCAATGGATAAACTAAGAGATAAATTTTAAAATAGCAGTGATAAATTTTCCGTTACGAGCTTTATCGAATAAAATTAGTACTCGAACATAGCACAATTACTCCATTATGATGAAATAATTACGTTGTGTACAAGTATTAATTTCTGGACATTTTTATCAAATAAATTCTCCTGACTGATATGGGGCACCAATTTAGCGGCTGCATAGTCGCGCACGTCATGTACGTCTTACGACCTAAACTGTACATATCGTGTGCGTCTTACGACCTAAGCTGTACACAGCATGTACGTCTTACGACCTAAGCTGTACGTGCCGTGTACGTCTTACGACCTAAGCTGTACGTGCCGTGTACGTCTTACGACCTAAGCTGTACATGCCGTATGCGTCTTACCACCTAAGCTGTACATGCCGTATACGTCTTACGACCTAAGCTGAACACGGCATGTGCGTCTTGTGACCTAAGCTGTACACGGCATGAGCGTCCTACGACCTAAGCTGTACACAGCATGTGCGTCTTACGACCTAAGCTGTACGCAGCATGTGCGTCTTACGACCTAAGCTGTACAGTTTGAGCGCCTTCTTTGCCTAAACGCTTCACCTCGCGCTGCTCTCGATCGCGGCAATTTCGGGTTATGTTACAGCATGCTCTCCAAGATCAACGGCATTTCGCGTCCCGCAGAAGCATAATTGTGTGTCTTTGTACTCCGAAGTAATAAGGTCTCGAAATAGAAGCGCTTTGTTTTCGAAATTTTGTTGGTAGGTCTCCTGACCATATCGGGTGGAATAAGAAGGAATTCCTTCTTAGAAACGGACTCAGCGAACGTAGATTACGATAAATTTCTCACCCAATTTCCACTCTACCAACAAATGTCAGAAGATTTTTCGACAAGTGGTAGGTAATATCAAAATATGCATTATAGTTCTCACCTTCTAGGATACGTAAATTTGCTGTTCTTTCACTTCAGTATCAAGCCAAAAATGAACATTGAGAATGTTGTGACCACTTTAATACGTTGACTCCGAAGTGGGTCATATATGATACACGCGATCACCTAACCTAATGTAGCCAAAACACTATCATGTATAAATGCCAATTTTCGAGTTTTCTTCAAATTTGTGTTCATCAATCAAATAAGCTAGTTCTGATTAGGAAGAAAATTAACAGAGTAACCAAAGTTGTGAAACCAAGATCCTTCATTTTTAAATTCACAGTAGAGATATTTGCCGGCATGTAATTTTACATGTGTGGAGAATCGGAGTCAACGTGTTAAGATAGATGGAATCCAAAACATGAGGCCGCGCGCCTCTACACAGATTCAATTAAGCCTTTTGCTCTTTCTTTACTCGGAAAGAAGTTGCCATCCGCTTTCTCGAATGCAGAAGCTTCCGCGCTTGCCTGAAGCACTTCAAGACTGCGAAGATTGAGTCAAGATGTTAGTTTTGTGCTCCTTTCGTTGAGGCACCTAACATTGAGTAAAGGTGTTAGTTTTGTCCTCTTTTCATTCAGGCACCTAACATTGAGTCAAGATGTTAGCTTTCTCCTCCTTTCGTTGAGGCAGCTAAGAAATGAGTGGAAAAATACGAGTTTTGTTTCCTTTCCATCAGACATCTAACATTTCGTCCTTTTTTCACCGCAGTTCACCCGTCACTCTACGTAGAAGCCTCGAGTTCTCACAAGCCCAGTAGAGTTTCTCACTTTATGCAGGTTGCAAAAAGGATTTTCCTGACAGCTGCAGAATTAAGAAAACTTCCAATCGTTTCACGTATGGCGTCAAACTTTCATAAGTTTGGTTCCAGCTTTGGCACTGCTCGTGAGTAGACTTCAGAGCCTAACCGAAACTTGGACGTAATAAATTTTACTTTAAAAAAATTGTCAGTAAGGTACAACTCTAGACAACATTGTGAAATACAAAAAAATACCCTTAAAATCTAAACAAAAAATGGTTGTTTAATGTACTTAGCTGCCCCTCCAGAATTAAAGAAGTTATCCTGACTTGAAAAATTAAAGAGTTCTTGCAGTGAAAGCGCATGTGTATGCAAAAATATCTAAGTTGTACAATCAAGTGTCCCAATAGGATTTACAGATAAACGTGTCAACAAATTATTAAAAAAATAGGAATAACATTCAATATTTATTCAAGTCAAGTCACCCAATAAGGTAGGCAGGACCCTCAACCAATACGGCAGGCAGGATCCTCACCCAATACGGCAGCATCCACACCCAATACGGCAGCATCCACACCCAATACGGCAGCATCCACACCCAATACGGCAGCATCCACACCCAATACGGCAGCACCTTCACCCAAAAGGGCAGGATCCACACCCAATACAGCAGCATCCACACCCAATACGACAGGACCTTCACCCAATACGGCAACATCCACACCCAATACGACAACATCCACACCCAATACGGCAGGATCCACACCCAATACGACAGCACCATCTACCTCTGGCTTTCAAAGACACGCTCTCTCTCTCTCTCTCTCTCTCTCTCTCTCTCTCAACAGCTCTCTCTCTCTCTCCCTCAGTACCCTCCTCCCTCTCCTCGCCCAAGATCGATACCCAGCAACGGTCCCCAAAGAACCAAGTCGTCATGCCCCTGATGCCCTATGCAGCACAACAAGCCGCCTCTGCACTTGCTGTCTTATCAGGAGGCCGAGTGCAGGCTTGTAGCATTTAGCACAAGGTCTTTCCTACACGGAGAGTTGGCAGCAATGGTCTCAATGCTATGGTTTCAATATACAAAACATGTCGATGCCCTAAAAGCCACTAGAACGTTTTTTTGACAGGCCCTGTAGGTACTGGTATCATATTGCAGTGTTCATTGAACCAAGCTATCACTGGAAGTAAAGTCTTGAGACATGGTGACCTAATTTCAAAGGTTACAAAATAAACTGCGTCAACGTAACACGATGACCTAATTTTCAGGGATATAAATAAAGTCAGAGTAACACGATAGCCTTATTTCAATGATATAGATAAATTTAGACTAAATCCTGTTTGTCACATTCTCAACACTTAGCGAAGTTTTCCGCGGAAATAAGGATGTTCTAGGAGTGATTTTATCGTTATTGATATTCGATACACAGAGGCATGAAAATTTCATGTAGATCCGTGTTGTTGAGTTACTTTTTTCATGCGTTGGAGTAAATGCTGGGGCGTGACCTTCTCATATTACAGCATATTTAGATATATATTTTGAAATTTTCCCGCCTCAATCTTTCCCAAGAGTGAGGAAAATTATAAATTAATGTGTGCGTTTCATACAATTATTAGAAAAATTATAATTAATGTTTCTATGTCATAGGTCTTGGATGTAATTTACTTTTGATTAATTTCGCTGACACTGAACGACGACGATCTTGACGTTACTCGAAACCTCGGTACTCTGATGGAAATAAATCAAAAATCAAATTGAAATTGGATTTCCTATATGTATTAAAAGTAAAGACAACTAGTATAAACAGAAAACTAGTCTCATAGATAGATAAATAAATAGACAGATAGATAAATAGATGGATTCAGGAGAATAGTGAGCCCTGATCCGTTTGCACGAACGAAATACACTGTACATATTTTGGTCTTGAGCAATTTCGTCAAGCTCAAGTCCTACGTTTAAAACCCCAGCATAATGAGAACATTTTGTAACGTTACTCAGGTATCTACGCTCCGCAACAGTCATTGAAAATACGAAGAGCGCAGTTATTTTTCATTGGGCGCCTCGGCGCTTTAGAAGAGCAAAACTGCGACCCTGATACGCCAACATAGTCAAGTTGAGTCATTTGTTGGCTATGCAAGAAGGGCAGCAAGATCATCGCAATCTGACCGGCAGAACTAACATATGGAAGATAGAGGGCATCCTTGCCTCCTTCAATTGGTAAACTAACATATGAACTGGTTCTTTCCGTAGCTGAATATTGTAACAGTTTCGGAGACTAATTGAATAAACTGACGACAAAGTAACACTGGGAAAGTGAAAATAGTGCACGAGACATAGAGCAGCACCACAACGGCAGGATAAAGTTTCAGAAGTAAAAGTTACATGACATCTCATCTCAGAGAGGCCAAGGCGTGAACGGGCTTACCCTTCTCTCTAACTAGCCAGAAAAAGAAGATCAGAAAGGCAAACTTTACTGGAGTACGGAAGAAAACCCATGCAAGCTTTCCGTGACTTGGGTTTAAGATTCAAAGGTTTATACATATACATACATATACTAGCAGACAAACCCCGCCAAAAATGGCGGGACAAAA
>VOMN01074374.1:0-31678 GCA_014899125.1 Orchestia grillus
AGCGACGCAATCACCGCACGTCTGGTGGACTGCCACAAAATCTACTTATTTTGCGACGGTCATACGGGATCGTTGGATTCGTCTCCCTAGTGGGGGAGGTGAGGGGGAAGAAGGGGAGGAAGAGAGGGGGGTAGTTGGGAGGTGAACACACGAGAGGATTGACCTTTCAGAATATTTAGGAGACTCTGCGCTCCTCTAAGATTGAAAGATTTCCTAACACATTTTCTGATGCTGAAAAGGTATCTCACTTTCATTAGATGGTAGTCCTGCACTGGACAGCAATATTCTTCATGCTCTACATTCTACAACGCGAGGAGCGTAACTTTATGCGAAGAACTTACTCTACGGGAAGAAGAAAATTTAAATAATAATTTCATGTTAAATAACTACTCTAAAGAGAGCGGTCGGCGCGTACGTTTTTCCGTGAATCGGCTGCAATATTAGGATAACGCACATTTTGACACCCGTGAATTAACGCCAATATTAGGATAACGTACATATTGTCGTCCATGAATCGGCTGAAAAATTAGGAATATTAGAACCCAAGAGGAAATAAATTCAACATCCTTACCATACGGGGAAGTTGCGTGTCCAGACCCCGGTTGGAATTCTCGTTAGTAGTGCTCAGTGTCGGGCTGTAGATTCAAGTTAATGAAGTAAAAGTATCACGAGCTTCGTAGAGCAGGGTTCTTCGAGATCGCGGCACACGTTACCTTTTGGATGTGTGGACTTGAAGTACATTAGCCAAGAGCAAAATAAAAATTTCTGTTGCGTGGGGTCTGTTGTGTGGGGTCTGTTGCGTGGGGTCTGTTGCGTGGGGTCTGTNTTGTGTGGGGTCTGTTGTGTGGGGTCTGTTGAGTGGGGTCAGCCGTGTGGGGTCGGCTGCAGCTCCTGCTCACACAGTAGACTATCCCGCGATGTGCTCTGGGACCCCACAGCTACCTGGCCAAGGCAGGGTCGAAAGGGTAAAGATAATTCGCGTAAATTACGACAATATATACAAAATTAACGGTAGCATTGAAATATTTACGACGGTCAGGTGAGGAAGCAGGATTACTGGTGGCTTTTGTTGACGAATACTTTGGAATTATCATTGCTGAAGTGAATAGCCTATCGTACGATTACCAGTTTTCACGAGAAAATACAATCTTCAGGGAGTATCAATGAATCTCTTGAAATTATTTCAACCATTATTGAAAATTCTCCCTTACTTTGAATGGCTCAATGGCGTTCCTGCCCGGCATTAGGAAATTGCAAGTTCATTACTTAATAATACGTATGTTACCTCAAACTCATGGACGAAAATGAATAGCCAGACGCATATTCTATTCCACCTGCACACTGCTTCACAAAGAATTTCCTTCCTTGCAAAAAATTAGCTGGACGTTACAAAGCTAACCCTTTACAGACTAATTTATTTTTGGCAATATGGCTGCATTTTACTGCTACGGAGAACTATAAGCACCCTAATTATGTACGTACGCAATAAGGTTGCCCAGAGCTTGTTACTGAAGACTAGCGGTATCCTGTAGAGAGGGGATTTTAAAATCCAATGAGACGAGTAGGGTAAAGCGTGAGCCAGGCTTCATCGTATGTTGATTATTTATCGGTCGCTAGTCCCGCGACGCTTGGAGTCGCTTTGGAGTAAATACGGAGGAGCGGAAAGCCATTTCGCTGGGGCCGGTTAAGCCAGCGCGGGCTGTGAATTTCCCCTTTATTATTTCACAGTCCTATTCGCCATGGAGATTGATTGCTGCCCATCGTCAACCGTTGGCTCTGCAATCCCCCTCTCGTGACTTGTCCAACAGGTTACGGGCCACCCTCGCTCGGGCAGGGCTTGGCCTTGCAACGGAAGAGAATCATTCCATGCGGCTAAAATTAGGCCACAATCTAACCCGCAGCGGCTGACCTGCCGTGCTTTGTTAATATTAGTAGCGAACAGAACGGTGGCCTTAATGGCCTCCCTAGGACTTCCCTGGGCACCAAGACTTCGGTCGTCCCAGGAACCCCACACGCACGTGCTGTACTCCGTTTCTGGGTCTGCTGGTGCCACGGAAACCCATACCTAACCGTGCTTTGTACTTCGAGGCATGAGTTAGAATCGTTTTTAGTATGAAGTGTTGGTCATCTACGGTTGTGGGGAACATCACAAATCAATCAAAAATGGGCCAGGAGTCGTGTAAGGTTGGATGATGTTTCGATGTTGGTAGAAAATTTGATCATAACTATTGAATTTCTCCGTTTTTTCAGAATAAAATGGTGCTAGAGAGATTTTTTTAGATTACTTTCCAATGATAGCGCAGTTATTATTTCATAGTGCATCTCAGAAGGCCTGTCATTATCTGTATCGGAATATCAAAGTTATTCTTTAGCAATAAGTGACGAAATCGACTATCAAAAATTTCGGAAAACATTGCGAGTCTATGGCTCGTTTCTTTTTGAGCCAAGATATTTCAGAAGAAATGTATCGCGGACTTCAGCTTTGCTCTTGGGGGGGAGCAGGTGAGGCATTATCTGTAGAGCGCCCGGCCAGGTCAGTCGGGGCTGACATTTGATATCGTTCCGAGTTGTGCAGTCTATTGTTGGGACGAGTGAGCCTCGAGACAGTGGCCCGGCGGGGCATCACATTTTTGGCAATTCTCGTCATGCTTGCTACTCGATTTGTGCACTGACTTACAGGGAATTATTTCAGGTTTTCCCCAGCATGCATGAGTAAGCCCAGGCGATATTGAGATCCGCCGGACAAATTTTGTTAACCTTACAAAGACCAATTTTTTTCGAATTAACTCAATATTACACGAAAAATCGTTCATCTGCTCTGCACTTGTTCCTATTCACTCTAGTTTTTAATGAAACAATAAAAATTTAAGCTTAAACTGTATTATTTCGGAAGTTTAGAAATGGCACGGGTTCTTAAAATAATACATGGCCGAAACAAATGCATTACCGGCCATAAATTTCTCTTCATGTGCCTGGGAAATTAAAGGACAATTTGGTGGCGTCAGACTGCAGGGCAGGAGGGCTATTACGCTTTATACTTCACCTACTTGACGAAATTTCTCCGTCTTGCTCAGTGCAATTTACGAGATTATGCCTTACGAGGCCCTGAGGAAGCGCCAAGTGAAGAGAGCCTTCACTGCACTGACGTCATCGAAAATTCAGCTGCAGTTGCTCGGCTAATCTGACGCAATTCGTGATGCATGTCATCAAAATTGAATAACTTGTCTTGACTGTCAGTTCTTTTCGAGTGATTGCTCGCGGATGCGGCGGGCAGAGCAGGATAATCTAATACCGCCGGAAGCTCGCCTTGTGATTCGGGGGAAGCGATTGTGAGAGAGCACATTCTTCGATGAGCCTCATTTCATATTAGAACCTCGGAATTATCTCCAGCATTTGTGGAATTGAGAACTGGCGATTATCATTAAAAAATACTTCCTTCGAATTTACATGGTGAAAGATGTGAGTAGGATATGATACCTCACCTCTTATTCAGCATCAAAAACATGAACAATGCTTTTCATGATGAATGCTTCTAATGCAAAAGTGCTCAACGTTTCTCCATTTCAAATTCATATTGGAGAGAAAATGAAGCCTACCCTCTCGTCGTAGCTCTAAGTTCTCCTCCCTCCCTCACAAAAGCAGTAACTCTCCCAACATGGCACAGCATCTTGGGGAAACTGGGAGCTCAGCTACACTTGCGTGCGCGGTGCCGCCCCCTCATTGGTGGGGCAGCTGCGGCACACGCTGTCAGCACTGTGTGGCGTCGAGAGGCGTACGTTTGTTTCAGACGAAGTACTCACTTGGACGAGGAGCTTGCTGCACGAACACCTTGTTGCACAAGCTACCTGCTACACAAGCCGCCAGCCACTCTATTACACATGCGACAAGCGGTGGGCACGTGTTTCCGCACTAGGCTCTGAATTAAATGAACTCCTGGTCTGAAGTTGCAGGGCTTCGTGCATGTTGTGCGAAAAGCGAATTTTATTGTAATGTCAGGGTCTTAAGTTGCATTTGAAGATGCATTGAGGTATTTACTAACCAATACAGGAAACGTGCGTGGTGCCTGTTTTATTGTAGCTCACACAAATTTTAATTCGACGTACTAATAAACCCGTTTCCGTTCAGAGACTAATTAATTCATTTCGACCGAGCTTTGATTGAAAAAATGTTTTCGAAGAGTGTTTACTTTCCTTCTTCGACGTTAAATCGGTATACATAAACTGACTCTTCACAAGTTACTCACATGTGCGAAGAACATAGAGGAACCGTCTGAAAAGATGCGCTGGAATGAGAAAATCTGCTGTGAAAGAGCTTCAAAAATCAACTTCTGAAACCTAAACGGTTGCTTGGTATCTGAAAGAACCTTCTGTATTCCTGAAAACTAAGAACTTGATGAGCCTTTTCATTTGAAAGCTCTTCATGAAAGGTCTCTTCACTACTGCTAAGGATTCCATGAATTGCAGAGCGCATAAAACTACCACGCGCACCGAGAATTTTCAGCTTGCGTGGCGTTCTGTCCCCCAAAATGGGACGGAAGTGAAACGGAGTAACGAAGCCGTAGTGTCGCCCGCATGACTCGGGCCACAATGTCCGTAGCAATTACATAAGCACGTAATGGATTGGACCATGGTTCAATTTCACTTCATTTGACGGGGAATTTATTCCTTTTCTTAAAAGGGACACAGACGAAGAGGGCGGCGCCATAGCTGGTGCGAGGCTGGATTGATCGTCTCTGTTGAGTGACTCGGATACCATGGAAGTACAGTCGTCCCCTCTAGAGCGCTGGATCTGTTCCAGCGAACAACCGCTCTACAATCGTCCCCCATTTAGGGTGCTAGATCGGTTCCGGTAAACAACCTCTTTACAGTCGCACCGCTCATATAGCGCTAGATCAGTTCCAGGAAACAATCGCTATACAGTCGTCTCCCGCATATAGAGCAATATCAGTTCTGGTAAACAACCGCTTTACAGTCGTCTTCATCGTACAACGCTAGGTCTGTTTCAGTGAAAAATCACCCTACGGTAGCCCTATAGAGCGGTATCAACTAAAGCGATCATCAGATGGCATAGAAAATATTTGTGTCATACGTCACACAAATGTGTCATACGTCACACAAATGTGTCATACGGTCGTTCGTTCGAATGATCTAGCGCTCCGTGAGCAGGACAATAGCACATTATTCGGGCACCTCATCCCAAGCCACACTGGCCACTTTTAGAATGTGCGCCCGCAAAGTCGTATTGGAAGCATCATTGCCAATTGAAGTCTTCGTTTTATGTTACATTCCTTGTACTTGATCTGTCTACACTTTCGATCATTATTTCAGTTTACGTCTGTACAGTCAGCGCTCGCAATCCACTCCTCACATTTTACACCTCTGATAAAATTAACGATTCTTTATAATTATAGTAGTAGTAGTAATAAGCCATTGATAACTGGCGCTTCAGGATCGTTCCCCTATCTCCCACAGAAAACAAAAATTCCGTTGCAAAGCTCAAGAGTTGCAGAGACAAAAGTTTCTAGAAAGTTAACGACATAGAAACATTTGATTTTCGCATGCTCGGCATTTTCAGGTGTGGGGCGCGCAACAGTTGTTTGAAAGAGACAAGTTCGCACTATGTCAACATCACGCCTTGCAGAAGATGTCGAGCATTTCCAGTGATCTCTTGAAGACTTCGGTGTCAGATCTTCTCCCAGAGCCGAACTCTGGGGGCTTCAGCTGCCTGCCCTTATACAGCCGAGCGCCGTACCCACGCTGTTTCCTATGCATCTTGACATCTCCACTCAAGTTCTACCTACGCCTCGCATCAGATAGCATAAATTAAAGTCACTTTGATGTACGCCATAAGTTCAAATAAAATCTATAGGCAGGCAACAAGTACCGTGGAAGGTTTTTTCTTTCTTCGGTAGGCCTGAATTTGTAAGAAGCGTTCGCAGACGAAGAGTTTTATGTACTAGGATACTAAGTGAAAGGTATGAATTTCTTTCGATTCAGCATCATACCGTGGGATGTGGCTCCATGAACACACTCAAAACCATTATCAAAAAATGCGCAAATAGGAGACTTACTTATGTTCGCGGCCTAATTTACGAGCACTGTTTCCACGTTCTTCGCTCCATCACCATTTAGCAATTGGACAGCGGTTCTCCGTACAGGAAAAATTTCATGTAGATAAATATCTCTGTCGTGGCCTTAATAATAAAGGATTTTGTTTTCACAGATTCGGTTAGCCTATGAATTTCCTTTGAATTTAATTGGTATATTCGAATAATGAGCACAAATTTCATGCAAACCCTTCAGGAGGCATAGGATAGGCCATAGGCAATAGGGTTAGGTTAGCTAGGTTTGTGTATCCTATGCTATGGGGACTGGCGTCCCGAGGGTACAATGGCAGGTCACCTGAGCTATAGCTACGTCTTCGGAACTTCTTAAGAACACACCCGTTTTTTTCAATTTTACATGTCTAAGCTAAAGCTAGGCCTCCGGTATGTCCGTCTTTCGTGCCCACATTTTCATGCTTTTTTGCATAGGTTTCTTCACCTTTACTTCCTCTTCTTTCTTAACTTGCTGTTACTTAGCGCAGGTGATCTTGTGTGGGAACACCCTTATGCATAGGTTCCACGTTTTCTAAGTTTATAGTAAGTGGTCCCTTCTTTTTTGCTTTCTAAAGATCGCACTCCATGTGGCAAGTGAGCTTTAAACAAACTGACTGATAATTTCATGAAAATCTAAAAATTTGTATTCATGTACGTTATTGCTTTGGCGGCGTTAGGTTAGGTTAGATGATCACTTGTACCACACATGGCGCACGTCGCAGTCTGTGTTGACATGTTCATTGCCTCTTGCGTCAGGTGTTGTACAACTTTCAGCTCAACTGCTATTTATCGATGCTTAATTGCTATCATTGGCTCTGGTCTCTGATGCACGTGTGTGTCTCCGTTGTTTTTGTACGGGTTTTAAAATCTTCTACTTTGGAGAACCACCACGCTAAAAAAAGTAGTGTTTCAAATGCTTATGAATGAAATAATTATATTGTCATGGAACAACGAAACAAACTTTCACCGTGGCAGCAAATGAGTTCAATACTCCTCTGTATTTGGACGTCAGACGGTCTGTGGTTGTGTGTCCTGAGACTTGAAGTCAGCAAAATCCCAGTTTAATTTTTGAAATTAAAATAACTCTTTTTCATTCACTGCTCGAACAACGGAGCTTTGTTTTAGTCTCGTTTAAAAATCAGCCGCAACCAATTAAACTTCACGGCGCAGATGCATTTTGTACCCTAAACTTCCCACATTCCCAGTTTTAGAGTAAAATTTACCTAATACAATTGTATTGCCCCAACATGCCTCGACAGTTACGGCAGTTGTGGTACGTTGATTTACACGTAAGGCGTTTTCCCAGTGCCTTTTCTATGAACTGCAGAAATAATTGATCGATTTTCTAAACTCAGGTTCGAAACTTTCATTGCGCGTGTATTTTCAACCGAAAAGATTTTAAAGTCTAAGTTCGAGTTGCTTAAATATGTGCATAGATTTCAATAGAACCTGCTGGGTCATTGAACTGTATCCGCAAGCTTATCCTCGGGTGAAAAAGAGGAAAGCAGGTCAAATTTTGGCAACAAAGCTTCTTTTAAAATTCTGCCATTGTGTGAAGAATTTATTCTCTTTCCAGTTCGAACGTTCGCTAATAATTTCACTCGTATGCTGTATTCACCTCGTCAGCGTATTATTACAATAATCCGTCAACGGAGTTGTGAGAGTAAAACAATGGATGCAAGTCTGACGAGCTCCGACAGGTCGTGGTGCAGCGCGCACGGTATTCTGGAACTATCCTGTCGTCTTTGCCGCCGCCTCACGACGGACCGTTAATTTACCCACTTATTTACAAGCGTTCGTCGTGCGTTATTCTCATCCCCTCTACTCAAAAAACAATTAACGCTGCGCATACGTTCAACAAAAGCATCATGAGGTGCACATCCCAGGTCAAAAGCTTTCATTTTTTACAGGGGCGTGCCACAGGGACCTTTGAAATCTAGATCGTTCCTGTTCACTCCAAACCTGCTTCCCGTTTGCAAGTCTTGAACATTTCTGATTACATCACTATTGAGGCCCGTAGGATGAGCAAAGTGTGATCATGAAAGAAGCTCCACAATTCGTATTTAATAACGGATAATGGTTCATGGATACAAAAGATTACGCTGATGTGGTGTGCTTTGGGCTTGAGAGTTGAACTAAAAAAAATTACAACATATGAGCGTGTTCTTTTCACTATTGAGCGCAAACACTGCGGCGCTTAGAGCGACATTTACTGGGAAGTGAGGAAATGAAAATAAGATTTCTCGTGTCTTAATCTCCTCACTATACGCGTTATGTTGGTGAAGTCCAGAACTCGTGCAGCCCAGAACTCGTGCAGCCCAGAACTCGCAGGGTGAGAGAGGGCTGACAGAGACGTTATCCCGATGTCCAGGCATCCTCACACCAGGGGCGGGAGAGTTTGTGACACGCGACCCTCAAGCTTCTTAGAAGAAATCAGATTGAAAGCCTTGCTTAACTGAACGCATGCGAGATGTTCTGTTGTCACACAATTGGACTGTCTCCAGGTTGCCAGCTGCTTTTCTCATTTGAAATCCAATACACTTCTCTAGGACTTCATGTATTGCGACGGATGGCTTAAAATTACTTTAATTACACTAAATGAATCGATACAACACAATTTCTTTCTCATCGGAATCGATATTGAGTAAAAACGGATGACTAAATAAACTGCCATCGCATCCATGACAGTAGTTAATATAAGCCAACTCGTTTCTAAAACGAATGCAATTTCGAAATAGTAGCAATTCAATTTCCTATGTTATTGCAAAATAATTCGTAAAACATTTACCCTGAAAATCTAAATGAAGATGCCGGCTTTTGGAGCATTATTTACATAATTAGATACAAAATTAACTTGATCTCCAGTTTCAGAACACGAGCTCTTTGGGGTGAAAAGCAACTGCATCCATCCCGCTCTCATTCAATGCACGTGTACATCGGGGGTTTACAGTAGCACTTTGCACGCTGTGTTGGCTGTGTACAGTAGCACTTTGCACGCTGTGTTGGCTGTGTACAGTAGCACTTTACTCTCGAGGCGTATTTGATGACGAGAAGTTTCCGTCAAGACAGAATAGAAGCTTTCATGCTCTCGAGTCCACGTCCTATCTATCCCTCTTGTCACATTGATGAAATGATATCAAAGAGTCCCGTCGCAGCAAACTGCCCACTCACTACGGTGCCCTGCACGATTCCTCACTGACACGAGTCCGCTCTTAATTAAGGCCACGTGCCGTCCATCATGCTCCCTTATCACTCATCTGAGAGCGAAAACACTTTCATTACTGCGCTCATGCATCACAAGCATTCATCAGGGCAGGACTGTGAAACAAGACGTGTCACCGTAAAAATTTCCTAATTTGTGTAACTTTTCCAATCGACTCCTGAGAACCTCATATACACACCAATCCCTTCATTGGTGTGCTTACGAGAAATTGAACCCGTCTTGCCCGCGCTGCTTACAGACGAACCATCCGTTCCCCAGGAACATGCTCGACATGACCGTCCTCTGTCGCACACTATGACGATAGACGGTGGGACTCACGGAAACACTTGCAAAATGTCTGTTGCGAGCACGCTGGAGAAGTTATTGCAATTTAAACTTTACCGGAATAGGTCTAAAGTCAAGAGTGAAGGAAATTTAAAACTTTCGTCAGTGGAGTTGCATATAAATGCCTTCTCTTAGCGAGTTCCCTTCGCTCCTTTATGTTAGGTAGGGTCCTTATGATTAACGAGAATACAAGTTTTTCATGCAAGTCTTGCTAGCGCGGCGAAAAGTTTTTACTGCGATGAAACTGTATAATTTTGAAAAGACCGCCACATCACCATCCAGAACTCACAATTTTTCGTTTAAAAATAACCTTTTTTTTTAGGAATTCTGCGAGTTTTTTAAGCGAAACTCATCGATTGAGCTCATGAAGTCATTTTCTCCTATTCTTGTGCGCTGAAAAAAATATTTCTTCGCTTCTTCATATTACAGATGACACCATCATTTGGCATTGATGCTTTTCTATGAATTTTTCATTTTTCTGATGTGGAGGTATGATGACGAAACCGGCTGCCTCCAGTTGTAATAACAGTTATTTAGTTCATTCAGTAACTTTACGTGCATAAACAGTAAATGTATGTAACGAGCAGCTTCAACCGTTGCCTAGGTCTGCGTTCAGTCACATGTCATCAAATTCTTCATTGAATTTGCTGCCTGCTTTTTATATTAGTTCTTTAGTCCCCTCAAGGCAATGCCATCTTGAAGCTGCCACATCGAGAAAATCTGATTGAGGAAGTCGTGGAGTTGCTTTAACGTTGAACTTCTAAAATTCTTTTGGAAAACATTTTAACAATGCATCATAATTAGTGCCAATAACAAACGTATCTCTCCTTCACCCACGAGTAAAGTTATCACTACATGAAAGAAAGGCGTCTCACAATGAATGAAATACATGAACAGTTTTTTTTGTGGTGGTGAGTTCGACACCAATTTGCGCTTACAACCATGCTTAATCATCAGCTCGTAAAAGAAAGTATAGAACGGCACTACACGCTTTACTATTCATTCTTAGAAATTAATACGGAAGGCAAAGACATTTTCTAAATCCATATGTGTAACTACGGAAGAAGCGCTGCTCACGCATTCGAAGTCGTCCGTGGCAGTACGCGATTCCTGACTGCTTCTCAATATTTGTGCATTTTATGTTGCTTCCTCTGATGTTGAACGATTGATCTTATCAGACCATTTTCGCACAGGGCGTGGGCACTTTATTCTTTGCTTCCAATTTCTGAGGCTCCGTTTACTTAATTTAGGGAATGGAAGCGCTTTTAGGCACCTGCCTTGTTAGCGTAATTGATAACTGCTCAATTTTAACCTCGTCACGCCCCACTTTTTTCGTAGTACTTAATGTTAATGTCATGGTCAACGGATCTGTATACGTACCCTATTTTCGTTCCCGCGCAAAATAGAGTGTCATCCATGAACTAAATCACAATGCAGATGAGCTTTCATAGAAAACGCAAATAAACCAAGTCGAATAAGACTTATTTCTTCTTAAAATGCAGCAAAGATTATCAGTAACTACTTTTTGCATTTTAATTCTTTGAGTAATCAACCCTGAAGACAAAGAGGCTTAAGTTCAGACGTACACAACGTATCCAATTTAATGAGAGCAAACGTTGACATCACTGACCGCCTTTACGCATGCCACAGAGTAATGAAATAGTGGCCGGCCTGATCGTTAACACGTTCGCTGTTTACGAATCCTAGGCTAAAGTGCTGAAACTGACTTAACAAAGCTGATTATGTGTTGTTTTTCTAATGCAACTGTTCAATACAAAAACGCTTGGTTATATTGTCTTCTATTATCTAAGCTCGCTGTCATTGAGAGTTAGCATTATTGACGTAAAGCGAATGAAGAACGTGAAATCAGTCAAAAAATACGAGAATTATGTGACATAAAATTAGCATTTTGTAGTAGACACTCGCTTTTATACCGCGTAAAATTAGTATTTTGTAGAAGTCACCCACTTAATCATGAACATTTCTCAACCATAACAAGAGTCGGACGAGAACAATCACCGTTGAGGTAATATATTCATAGTGAGATGCTGCCTGGGCCACCAGCTTGCAGACGCTACCAAACCACCTCGTGAACCTTGGTTGCTTCTCGATGCGACGGCGAGAACAATTGTTTCGATTGTGCTCTAATTTTAAGGGGCCTCGCTCAGGATGTCGAGAGCGAAAATTCATGTCAGTTCCACGGGCTGCACTCATAGTATTTGAGCCTGTTCCCCTGTCGCACTTGTTCCGTAATTGCAACGTGACCATGATAGTGTATCTCAGATTGGAACGTGCGTGTTTATAAAATGATTCATCTAACTTTTTCCTGGAATTCGTGGAATGTCAGCCAGAAAAAATGAGTCCGTTTTTCAGGAATGTAACATTCTGGTATCCAATTTTTTGGTGTGGTTACAGCTCTACCTACGAAAGTAACTTCTAATTTCTTGACCTGCTGACTGCGTTGAAACGAATTACAGTGCGCGTGAGGCGATAAATGTGAGTTACGTACAGGGCCTGGAACCTTTGCAGACATGAACGTTGATGGTAAGGGTTTGGATTTACACATTACTTACAGATAAGAAGAAGCGAGCGCCAAGGGATTAAGTTCAACGGACAAGAAGTAATGTTCTCGTTTGTCCAACTTGTCGATCAAAATTAACGGTGTTTGGAAATAAATTTCTATTTAGTTTAAGTATTTATTTATATATTTGTAAGCCTTCACCAGTCACAAGCAAAGTTTGACTAAACGATCGATGATAATTCTATAACTTACGATGATATCGAAGTGCATACGCGCAAAATTATTTTCGTTTCGAAGAAAATCTTCAGCGGTTCCAGAGATAGATCGTTTAAAATTGGACGACCGCAAGCCTCTCACCGCACCGTCCCGACTGCGGGGCTTCTTCAATTTCTAAGGAACCATAGCGAGAAGCCCTCGTTCACTTTTACTTATTGCCAGCATCCTTTGGCTAATTAATTCCAGTCAAATTTGAAACGGTGCTCAAGTCACCCTGCTAATCACAGCAAAATTTAATTTGTAGGTTTCAGTTGGTGAATAATTAGCGACAGATTTATTTTTACCGCATTTGCTGCGGAGGTAGAGGCTGTGTGCGGAGAGGTGCTCGCACGACTGGGTTCCCTCAATCAATAGACCTTGACTCTGAGCTGGACCCCAGGTACCCAGACTGGCTGCCCTCGGTTCACCAGTTGCTTCCAACCATCCAGGGCATCCCTCCCTCCCCTCTGCCATTGCCATAATCCTTCACAGATAAATAATAATAATTTTTTGCATTGATACTCACAACAAATTTGTTTCTCAATTTCTAATTATATAGGAGGTGAGAGCTCATCTATGTTTACAAACTAGTAGCGCCATCTAGCGAGCAAGTAAGGAACTTTTGAGAGTCTCTGGTGCGCGGCGCCTGCAAGAGATGGCGCTGTAGTCGCCGCTTAGCTCTCGCTTCACATTTGTTGCGATTTACAGGCCAAATCCTGTAAACGACTCAGTGTACGTAAGGGACTTAAAATTAAGTTTATGCATTCTTTTCAGGATCCAGGAATAAAACTCCTATGTTACAAGCGTTTAAAAGATAGCAAAGCCGAGGTGGGCAAAACCATCCTTTGTGAATACTTGATGTATTTCAAAAATACAGCTTTCGTGTGACTTAAATATTGTTTGAAATTTTTTGGTTAAATAGCAGTCATGAATTTGCTGTAAAGAGAATACGTTTGGATCAAGAGTTATCACTTTCGGGAATATTGTGCTCATCGAAGCCACTAATTTCCCTTCATGACCAAAAGAATACGAATTGGGTACCATTTTTTCATGTAAATACATAGACTGATATACACAAAGTAGGAACCCTTGAGAATATCATGATATGAAAAATAGTTCATATTTTATCGCTCCCTTTTCTGCTGCGCGTGCTAAAGCTGTGTTCCGAGCGGTGACGCAGTGCGCCACTTGAGATTTGGTACGAAAAATTTGAAGCTCGTCTTTCCTAACTGCACTGAGGTGGTCACTAAAATCAACACGCATTTAAAACCCAATTTGTTAAAATCAACATGACTAGGATTAAGTTTTTCCCCTTCTCCTTCTTGTACCTCATGCTGATGGTAATTGATGAGACGTAGCTTCATGTACCATGAAACTTATGCTCAAATTTTCGTAACCATGGCTTCTTCATTTACTTGAGCTCAATCAATCAAGGGCGCTATAAAAACGGTACTGATGTATTTCATAGCAGTAAATATAACTCGACAACGCAGGTATAAAAATATTAGCAAAAAACTGAACTTGTACACCCGATACTGAGAAGTAAATTTTCCAAAATGTGAATTGAGCTTATTAATTTATTGCTCAAATTTTTGCACACTTCATCAGCGTGCATTTGCACGGAAACACGCCACGAAAATTTTTGACTTGCCACTTGCATATCCTTAGGGAGTGATTCAATATGTATATTCATTCTGAACACGACTTCACATGTGGCACAAGTGCCTGAAAATATAAGCATTATTTTTCGTCGTTTTCCCATCACAATAGCCGAGGACGGAAGCAGATAATCTACAACACTAACACAAGGCCCGTTCTACTCGCGAAAAGCGGCTGCAGCTTTTGGCGTAGGCATTTGAGAGTGAGAGATTGACATGAAATGGCAGACGCCATCTTTAGGCAGAGTTGCCAGGGCTAAAATTTGCCCGTCGGAATTCCCCCGAGAACTCAAACTTGACAATCCCACTTGAGGACTTCGCATTCGTTTGCCTGCTCTTCAAGTCGGGGAGATTTGAATACACCGCCAATATTTTTCTCACAACCTCCTTCGTATTATAAATATGGAACTGAGGCACACTTCGTATCATAGATACGAAACCGAGGCACACTTCGTATCATAGATACGAAACCGAGGCACACTTCGTATTATAGATACGAAACCGAGGCACACTTCGTATTATAGATACGGAACCGAGACACACTTCGTATTATAGATACGAAACCGAGGCACACTTCGTATTATTGATACGGAACCGAGGCACACTTCGTATTATAGATACGAAACCGAGGCACACTTCATATTATAGATACGAAACCGAGGCACACTTCGTATTATAGATACGAAACCGAGGCATACTTCGTATTATAGATACGGATCCGAGGCACACTTTCACGAACGTTTCTCGTCGCAGGTAATGTTGCTCACGACCGATCGCTCGCTCTTACCATTATATGCATCCCTCTAACGCAGTTACTTCAACAAATCAAGAATGTTCATTTCTCCTTATCGTTTCACGTTAAGCATATGATTTATTTTACAAAGTATTTTTACTGTAATGATTTGATGAAAAATGCGCGCACATTCGATTTTTAATTTGAGTTAGACTCTAGAATCGCTTCTCTCCCCTGTCCCTTCCCTCAGTCTTCGTCATATTTACTCTGCCCTCATTAAGGCAATATTTATCGCCCAGCGGAGGGCAGGCCTTATTGACCGAACTCAATATAAACTTTTGCCCTCTTGGGCTAGTTTATTATTTCTAACACCATCTATGCTCCAGATTCAGAGTTACTTCCATTCGTTCGCTGGACTTGACACCGAAGTGGATTAAAGCGGGCTTTCATATATAAATACAAATTTTATTCCTCCAACATACGAGGGGTTCAGAAAGAAAAACTTGTTATTTACACTAACTTTAAGTGCTTGATTTTATGCCTACGCCATGACGCACGGTTTGTCAAGACGACTTTATGGAAAATGTACTCTATTTTCTCAGGACTTTTTGTTCTCTACTAAGCGTAATTTAACTACAAAGTTTTCACAAATACTGTGCGCATTTTACTGCACATTACTCGCATATTTCGTTTCAATTTGAGTTTGATATGAATACCATTCTAACACGTTATGTTCAAGGAAATAACATTAAAATGAAAGTAAAATGAAGTGAATTGATTCCCTCTAGATCAAAATGAAGAGTAGGCGACACGCGTGACGGGCAGTCAAAGAGTTAATGCATTTTTTTCTCACGCCATGCCCTGTAAAACTGGATATTATTTCTGACATTCCGAGCTTCTGCCGCTGCATTCGAGTGGACTGAGTGCGGGACAAGGTTCTAAAAACGATGCTGTGACAGTAGCACTATCACGTACATATTGAATGTACATATAAGTAATTCATTTCATACTGTTGTATAGAACTTTTTTGGATTTCAGTCCGTTGCTCAAAAACCTAACCCGAACGTTTCATCAGATGCGTAAAATTGATAAATTGATAAAAATAAATCCTCTTCCCGCTGTCTATATATTTATTGTTTTCGAGATGTTTAAGCTCCTGATACTGCTATAAATTCTTACGATAATTTCTCTCCTTTCACAGGTTAGTGCTACCGACTGTCGTTTGCGTCCTTCGCTTGTGAAGCAGAATTTCGTAAGCATACTAGATTTAAACATCAAGTAAAGCCACAGAGATGAATTATATAAAATACTCAACATTGTACAAAACGTACCACGAACTTGATGAATTGGCAACTGTATTTGACATTTTTCTAGTTGATATATTGTTTACTAAAAACTTAACTGGCAATGAAAAGGATATACGTGAAAGTGTGCCTCGATTGACGTACCTTTTGTTGCTCGTAAGAATATATTAAAGCAAAGTTCTTGCAGTGATATTATCAGTGTACTTCAATTGCCCTTCATTCAACGAATAATTGCTCACCTAAATCATTGTCATCTTGTTCTGGAACCTGATGCGTTGAAAGTTTTTTTTCATCGTTGTAGGGGACCATGACTTTATACCGGTCACATAGAGGGATGCGGCCATTGTTAAAAATGATTGGAAGTAAAATTTTAGTTCAAAAATTTAAAAATAAATCAAAGAATCAAACTCGGAAAAGCAATTGAGACCTTTCTGATGACTGGGATGACCGTCCAAGTTTAAGCAACGAAGTGAGGCTGCAATCACTAACAAGAAAGTGTATGCCCTTATGTTGCAAGGGAAGCCACTTTACGAGTTGCTCTCCATCCTGACCTCATAACCTTGTAAGATTATTAGCTCTGTATAACTAACATTACGTTTTCAATTTCATAATTAAGTATTATTACAGATTGTTGAATTTCGTGAATGGAGGAGAAAATTCTAATTGAAAATTCGAGCAAGATTTATGAAAAGAAATGTCTTGAATATTATTTCCTGTCACGAGTAATTTCCTAGAAAGTGTTTACCTAAGCGACACAATCGAGGATCACATTTATCATCGTGCGGTTACTTCTACATAGACTAAGGTGAGTGGAATTTGCTGACTTCCTAGCAAATTGCTGTTCTTCGAAGCAATTATCGAGGCTCTATAAGAGTTACGTATGTGTGCGATACTTGTGAGACTAGTGTTACGACAAACGAGTGTGAATTTTGGCCTCTGAGTAGGTTGTGGGCACTCGGGATCATGCGTTGACGGCAGCCCTTCTCCTTTTTTCCCTCTTAATTCAACGATTAAAAAAATTCTCAGCTATTATTTCTATTCATATTATTTTATTACTGCTTTTTTATGTGGGGAAAATAATTTTAAGTCCTATGTCCTTCAGTTGTACAGTTTGAGACTAGGAACCTATTCTTGAATTTCTCGAGGCAGTCGTCTCAGACAGAAAAGTAGCTTCTAGATTTAGGTGATTTATACCCTTATTCTACTAGTGTTCCCTGATATTTACATCAAACGCCTAGAAGCCGCCTTAATATTCACGGGCATCTCTGTAGGTGATTATATAGAACCTTTTTGCGAAATATTTCGCCGCTTGCTCCGCTCGAGTCACTGGCTCAGGATAGTCAATGTCACTCTCTATCACCTCCATCAAGTCGGAGGGTGTTCAGGTGATGTGCTTTCTTTTGGTTCCACTTGTCACTGAAATATGTTTTGATAGATTAATTAGAAAAATGAATCAGCGTCTCATAGGGCAGCTTACTACAGCCAGTTTCGCTACATAAGCAGCATGCTCGTAAAGAGCAACTGGCAGCGCACGCCTCATGACCTCGGACAGCAGCGGAGTGCACGCGTCGCTCGCGAGTCGTGCGCGAGAATTTTCTTTTGATCATAAAGCAAATTTTTAATATTTTAAGCCTTGCATAACCCTTGCGTGTGGTAGCAAAGTAGGCTAGATATGATGACGATTCTACTGCAAAATTGAAATAGCCAAGAAAATATTGTGCGTGTTAAGTAATATTGCGTTCACGAAATTAAATAAAAACTTGCAAGTGCATGAGCTTATCTTGCTCGTGCTTGCAGAACCCCGGTCGTTAAGTGTTGCCATGGAGAGTAATTCGTGAATTTATGCCATGAATCACTAATTAAAAAAATTTTTATTCATATCCACTTTGTGATTGACTTTGTGACTATCATTTGCTTCTCGGGCACCAGGGCGCTCTACCGTAATAGTTAATAAGAAAATATAAGGCGTTAATGATTTATTATTAGAGGAAAAGCGCATCGGAAAGGTAAAAAATTAAACGTTTCTAATGACATGGCTTTAGATCGAATAATCCCATAACGGTAAAAGTTTTCATGCTACTAATTAACATTTGAGATACTTAACTTGGGAGCCTTGGAAGCCGTTTGGGTCTCTAGTCCCAGGCCACTCTGGTAAGCAAAACCTACATTAACATCAATACTTGGTTTTTACTGTCCAACATCTTCATCGTCTCAAATGACAATATTCCGCTTGATTTTATCATCAGTATCTGAAATAAGATTCCCTGCTACGTTTGCTCATAAATTTACTCATAAATATGCGTATTTTCCATCATGGTTACGTTGTAGTAATGAACAGAATCTCTCAGTGAGGAGTCCCGTCTGTCACAGCAAATGATCCCTGACGCGCAAAGTTTAGCCTCCCGAGAGTAGGGAGTAGCGGCTCTCTTGACGAGCGTGAAGCGTTGTGCGTGCCGCGCCTCCGCCGGCCTGGGGGCGTGCAGGACACGCGATTTGCTTCATGTTGTTTCTGTTGCGCAGGGATGATTGTTGCAAAAAGAGCTCGCGTTGTATTCTATTGTGCTGGAGTGATTCTTGATAAAAATGACGCAGGCGTGATTTTTGACAAAACTGTTGCGTAGCATTTTATTGCGTGCGAGTGACTGTTGACAACTTTTGTGCTCTGCGGAGTACAGTGCACGAGTGATTCTTGGAAAATTTCGAGCCTGTTTTGAGAAGTTGTTCGACATGTGAGGCTAGTGTAGAATGTCGTCACGCTTGGGACATATCGTGTCATTTGATGTACAGGATCAGATAAGACGCAACGTCTCCTGAAAAAAGTGTAATAGTAAGCTCCCCAGACAAAAAATTAGTCATTGGCTACTAATATAATGTAGAGCCTTCTCGAACTCGAATAATGGCTGCAATTCTGCGCGGCGTTGAGTCTACGAGCGTCCTAACGTATACCTGGTCGGTTTTAATCCCCTCTTGCATCAACTGATATCGTAACGCGATCACAGTACGTGGACGATCTTCTCAATATCTAACTTATCGTTCGAGGTGGTCTAACAAATTTTCCATTGGGTTCAAGTTTGGGACTTAACTGACCAATCTAAATGCCTGACAAATCCTGAATAAATATCATGCAAATTACTGATAGCTCTAGCCCGATGCGCCCGGCAGTTCGTCCTGAAAGATTATCAAAGCAACAGGACTTTTCCCATTCTGATATTGTACAAATGGTAAAACTTGGTTATCTAGCAGCTGAATGTAGTGATGCTGGTTCACTTTGATTTATACCTCAACTAAAGGACCCACTTCTGTATAGTTGAAACAGCCTCAGCACCTCAGCACATGACAGACCCCCTTTCTCCTCCATGACAGATCCTCAAAAAGCAATAGGGGAGAATTTTATTGTTAGGGGGCTTATTATTGATCAGCCTATGGTACGAAATAATACAACTTTTTTCAATGGATTGAAGTGAAGTATGCGCTGCCTTTGTCTACTGAGGAAATGACTGTGAAACTTCTTATTGTTTTGAGTAAAATAGTACTTTGTTATTTCATGAATTATGTTCGTATTATTTTATATAAAATATACCTTTTGATGCAAAATATCGCAGCCTCTACAAAATAAGACAAATTTTGATAAGTAGCGTGATTTTACAATGAATATCCCAGCATTCTAATAAAAAATACAGCAGCATTTAATGCGAAATATTGTACCGTTTTATGAAAAGCATATCGTATCAGTTGATGTAAAGTATCGCATCGCTTCTCATAAAATATTGCAGCCATCGACGCAGAACATCGTAGCATTCGGTGAAAAGATCCGTTTGAATTGATATTGAGTACCGAACGCATCGTTTAATTCTAAGCAATTCATCGTTTGATTCAACGAATCACATCGTTTGATTTAAAGCATCACACCGTTTCATCCAAAGCATCACACCGTTTCATTCAAAGCATCACACCGTTTCATCCAAAGCATCACACCGTTTCATCCAAAGCATCACACCGTTTCATCCAAGGCATCACAGCTCTCGAGGCCAAGAATCGCAGCATCTGATGCGGAGTACAAGTCCCGTCACCAAGCCTCTAACACAACTCATTGCACCCTGACCTCAGGCGCCTCATCTCAGCGCTGTCCCGGTGCTAATCCGCATTCATTCTTCACTAATACGTCGGAGCTCCCAGGGCCGCGTAAATTGCCCCATTCGTTGGCATGGCAGCGGCCTGGCACACGCTCTCCTGAGCTCGCCTCATTTCCAGACTGAGTAACTCCAGGCCGCACGCACCTGTATACAAAAAACTTCTATTTATAGATTTTTTTAAGCCTCAAAATTTGCGATGCGTCCGTGCATTTGCGTGCTCTTGTATGCTAAATACATGAGCTTATCTATTGCCAAGGGGCTTTGTTAATCTATAAGCAATGGCATGTATTCTTAAAATGTTAATAATTTGCTTTACGGGCAGGTATTTTTCTATATCAGAAAACTTCTTTTGCCTTTTTATGTCTGTAAAATGTGCCTTAATCTTTTTGTTTCGCAAAATTACCGAGCGTGTGTTTAAATCGATTCATGCATCTACACACTACACTATACACAGAACTTGCTAACCATAACACCAGCTACCTCAAGCTTTCCCGCAACATATTGTGAAACTTCGCATGCTTTGTTCTTTGATTTGTTTGATATGTTGTGAAGACTTTGTATTGTGAAAGATTTAGTTCAAAAATAAGTCTGACAAACACAGAATGCATGAAAACTTAGGTGGTATTTCCCACATGATTAAGGTGTATTTAAATTGTTTTAATGTTTGAGCAGAAAATGTCATAGATAACTGATTCATTGGAAAAAAGGCTTACAAATACCGAAACTCGAGTGTACCTTCAAATATTGAGACATCTCTCGTGTAAATTGAGTACTCTAAAATTATTCATAGCTTTTCATAGTCTTTACCATAGTCTGTTATGTTCGTTGCATTTCACCTCCTTATTTCTACGAGTTAAAACTTTCTATTTCGAAAACCTGACATTCCCAAGTGCCATCAACGTCTTATCGCACACGTAGATTTCCACGCACCCCAAGCGTGGGGAATTCTGAGATAACTGAAACTGTTTCTGGTCATCCTGTGCAGGCCAGAGAAGATAACGCAATGGCATGGCAGTGCTTGTGAGAGCAATTAAGCCGGCAACCAATGGTACCTGATGTGATATTGTTCGTTGACCTACAAACTTGGTTGGTACAGAATTGCAATGTCTAGGACGGGACCGTCTGGTAACGTCGGCGACATTAAGTGAGCATTCCTTCACTGGAAAAATTGGGCAAATATAGAAAATTGTGAGCGAATTAATCTATCCTCTGAATTACTCAGAGATAGGGCATTATAACACAACAGAGAATCTTCACCGACAAAGAAGTGTGCTGAACCCTTGATTAATTTTACCTTTTTGGTGACGTGCATGGTGATTAAACTAGTAGTTTATTTTACAATCAAAGGGGACAAGCTCGCTATGCAGTTTTACTCTGCGTATCTACGCCGGTGTGTTTGCAGAAATACTGGTCTTGTATTCTGCTCTAAAAGACTCTCCAAGTTATTTTTATAAAGCGTCGACTGCGAGAGCTTTTTGAAACCTTTATTTTTCTTCCGCTCTGTAAAGCTCTCTTTGTCTGAGATGCTCGTTATTTTAACGCTTTTCTTTTGTTTAGAAAAACACTTGCGAATTTATTGTTGCATTTAGTGGTCGATGATTTGTGGATCAGTAGAAAAAGCCGTCCCACGTTGACCTGCCCTCCATTGTTCACAGAAATGCAGCGCGATCCAACCAACCGCTTGGCTCTGAGATTTATCGCCGACAATCACGAGATTCAGAGTGGTTTATCTGTTTAATTTACGTGCGACCACAGAGATAAATTTACCTGAATTGACCCCCAATTTTGGCCCCTGGTCGGTATGACCCAGAAAGGTCAACCAGATCTTCTTATTTGTTCTGAACTGCCTAGGTCAAATGTAGATCTTCACTGTTCAGATGTTATTTGGCGTCCTAGTTCCTAGATAGTTATTTTGTGGTCACATGAACTATCCGATTCATATTCGGTCACCTTGTATTCGATTTCAGGGTCTAGGGTCCAGTTGTAATATTTATCAGCGTTAGTTTGAGTTGTTTTATGGGTACGCAATATGCGTTGGAGCTGAAAGTAAGGCCAATAATTCAAGCGCACGGACACTTTTCCATTTGAGGTTCAATTACTGTGCGTTGGGAATCGTTTCATATAGTAATAAAACAGCAGCAAAAAGAACCGTTTTTGCTGTTCTGAAATGGACGCGTTAGGAAAGAAAATATTTGTTATCATTAAATAGCCACATAATTCACTGTAAAAACGTTATATTTTACGGTTTCATGATTTAGAGTAATTTTCACTTTCAATGATTTTTTCTTCCAATTTTTGGTTCTTATTTGAAAAAAGTGACTATAATAAAATATACGCTTCTGCATTTCGATATTGAAGCTTATTACTATCTCAGCTGGTAAACTATTGGTCGGGCAGTGACTTTGCAGTAACCTCAAGTGATTTAGTCTGTATATTGATCGCAAGCGCAAATTTTGTTTTCACTCAAAAACTCTACAAAAATTTACTTACTTGGCCGAACGTTTCCCAGTCTACTTCACCCCCTTAGTTAGTGTTAATTTTCCTACGTATTTATTCATTTGATTCATAATACCCTATTTTCCACGCGAATGTCGACTGCATAGACAAAAATTTCGTTTTACTGCTAGAAAAAGTTCGAGGGAGATATTCTTAACTGACAATTTAGATTTCCAGCCTCAGCCGGGTTGCTCTGTAGTACTCTTGCGTGAGGACACAATGGCACTCTCCAGATCCTCGCCGCCACTCCTGACGTCGACATTCATGTTTGGTATATATGGAAGTGTTCGGTGGAAAGCTCGATGCTTGTTTTGATATGTCGTAGAGCTTTGTTTGCTATCAAGTGTTGGGTAACAGGCCTGGCTGCCAGTCACTGTTTGCTTTGGTGACTGCCGCTTTCTGAAACTCCTTATGCAAGACGGGACCAATTGGCCCGACTCTTTTCGGAGCCCAAGAAAAGCGAGAGGGTGCGAACTAAGAAATTCCATTCTGCAGAACAATGACCTAAGGAGGCGCTGCTCGTGCCTTTGTCTTCGTATGTCATGAGGAAGTTTGGCGGTGATGTTTTCCCAGCAGCACCCACCACCTTCCCTTCTGTGCTGTATCGCCCTTCTGCTCAGTAGTCTTTGAAACCATGAAAGGTGGAGTACATGGCACGCTTTTTGGTGTTATGCAATTCGCGCAGCAGCTTTGGGTGAAATTTAAACCGTATTTTTTGGTCATTTATTTTCCTGTCGTAATTAATGTAAAACATTTTCTGAGAGTAAGATGAACAACTGATTAAAGATGGGGATGAGACGATAAAGAGCGAGAATAAGAAAGGGATGCAATAAGTATACAGCTGACAAAAGTCAAATCAAGTGATATAAAATTTTACCTGAAAACTAAGACTTGAAAATTAATACCTAAAAATTTAGAGCGCTTTTTATTTTGCAATATAGAAAAACTAAGTTCATTTCTAATCATAGTTGTATTAAAAACACTATAACATCACATTCCCGTTCCTAAATGCCATATATTTCTTATGCTTATGAACTATATTTTCCTAACCTATTTGTTTTCGCATTCAGTCTTTATTATTGCGTGTTGGTTTCTACAAATGTTTCAGGAAATTTTCAATATTTTTTACATTTTAGGAATATCCTGAACATGTATTTTTCTGCCGATGTAAGCGAGAAAAAAACGAGAAATTGTTTGCGTTTTTGAGGCCAAGTTTATCAAGCGTTTTAGCCCTGGTAAATGATACTCAACAGTGTTCTTAGACGGGAAAATAATCAGATAGAAGAAAGCGCTTCTGAATGAGATATATATGACCACTCGTCTATTCAGCTTCCCTCTCATTCCTGTATGTAGGTTGGAGTGACGCTGTTGAACGTCAGAATATCATGAGAGAGAGAGAGAGACAGAGAGAGAGAGAGAGAGAGGCAGTGTCGTAATGCCAATCAATGAATGATCAAGTCGCCGAAAGTTCAGTAATCAGCTAATCAGAAGTGAGATGGCTGCTTCAGCAACCTTGTGTGTTGTAATCTTGTCACTGCCTACTTCGAACTTCGATGTGTAAATGTCACTCCGTCCAATAAAAGCTATTCTAATAACGGAGCATGGATGCTAAATAAAATCGAGTGTTGAAACATTCAGCTTTCTAAAGCCATGTAACTTTATAAGTAGGCTAGACCACCCGTAGCCCGTTAGGTTGCTTTCTTAAAGTCCCGGTTGAGTCTCTAATTATCCTTCTTAGGTTTCTTACAAACATCCAAAGCCAATGAAAATAATTCATTCACTTTAGGTCCGATGAATTGTAACCCTGACACAATAGAAGACCCTTTATGTTATTACTAAAAGATGAGTTTTGCATTCCTGTCCTGCGTTATTACCGAAGGGTGTGAACGGTATCAGGGTAGTAAGACAATTAGGGTTTTGAGATTATACAGATAGACAGATATGGCATGCTTCTTGAATGACCCCACTAACTTGTGGAACAGAAGACTCGTTTAAGGGGGTGATAGCTGATGGTGTGTGCTCCGAGCGTGACAGATAAATTATCTCCCTCTCTAGTACAGATTTGAAATTGTATCTGCTCTTAAATTTTCGCAACCATTCTAAAATATAGCTGAGAATTTGTTGGAAGTTTATGTACGTGTTTTTCCGTTCTGCATGTTAATTTGAAGTGAAGTACGAGTGTACTACAGCGATGTCAAATTGAATTCAAAAATACGTTTTTCAAATTCGAAACCCGTCTATGAGAAATCAATTTTACTAAGAGTTCTTCAGTCCTTAACCCTAAGACGCCTAGATTACGATCGACTGAAATTGAAAATTTTTGGTTCAACGCGAAACATTTTCCGGATTTTTTATACTTGACTGAGCTTTCGACTATCATCAGGAAAGTTGTTTTCACTATAGAAAAACTTTACGAAGGTCGGAGTTACGCTACGTATTTGTGTATCCAATATACAGGCAAGGATGTTTATTTACTCTTATTCTGTACATTATTTGGATGTTTTATCGAAAGATTATCGAAGAATTTAGGATACGTTTTTAAATATCAGAGAGGTCCTAATATCGGTTACAATAGTTTAAATTTGAAAAAAAACTCAATTCCAAAAACCTTCTCTCTATTGTTCATTTGCATTTTTATTTTAGAGTAAAATTTTAAAATTTTGCCGTTGATTGTGTGATCTATTTGTTCTCGTGTTGAAAATCTAGGGAATTTACTTGTTTCTTGTTTACATTTACTTTCTGTTGATTACTTCTGGTTTGGATACTTTTACATTACAATTCGTACACGACATCGGTTAATACGGGTTCAATTTTTACTCGTCATAACTCCGAACTTTGAAAAAAGTTTCTACCTTGAAAGTTTCTTGCGTGCTGATACTCGAAATCTCGGTCAAGTATAAAGAAAATCTGGGAGACATCTCTTCTTGAACCTACAAACACGAACTTTGGACGTCCCCTGCTTCAATAATTCAGGTGACGATTTAGCTACTGTTTTTACTCATCTAAGAGTAGCATAGGAGTAATAGAGCCACTGGCGTTATTACTCTTTATCGTCGGTGTTATGTGATCAAAAGACGCCATTTGTCTTTAAGTGCTATAACATACACTTTCTACGGAAGTTTGTGCTCCAAATTCATTACATCTATGTGTATTTCAAAGTCCAATTTTATATAACTGCTCCTAATTCTTTGTTCAAATTTAAATGCAGCATTGCTTCATTTATTCATGAGGCTACATCGAAGTTTTCGTGCAGAGCTAAATGCAGCTTATCGCAGAAATAATTTGGTCTGTTATGCGTCAAAGCTAAACTTCTCACCTTGTACGGAATGATCGTTCAGGTTTTGAAGTGATCTCATTTTTTTAATTTCAGGTCAAAGGCCTCCTGATACTTGCATTGCTCCCCGACTATTCATTAATCCAGCGTTTGTCTAGGAAGGTTAGTTCCTTCACCCCGTACAGAACATCAACACCTCGCAAGAGTATGCCTACACGGCCTATGTCTCGCTCACCCTTCAGCACGACAGAATACCTCACTGATGTCATGGCTCGTACATATTTAAAGTATATATACGCTTTGCTTGTTCTTCCACTAATTGAGACGTGCAAACCGCACTCCATTCATTTTATTTCCAATAAGTGTTATGCAAATTTTGCACAAGAAACTGCATTCCCAGACCGTGACAAACGACACTTTCTCTTTGGATGCTAACTTCGGGCCAGCGAACAATTCACCTACTGCGCGAACTGTCGTCACTGGTCCAATCCCCTGCACTTCTCCGATCCAAACGTACTGAAGAGCCGTGAGCCCTTATCAATCACTGAACAAACCCATACTTTGGAGTGCCCGAATTCAGTTTCCACCCGACATGCTGGAAGAGAGCCACGAGTGCTCAATCAAGCCCCTCCGTGGCTGCGTTGACGCTGGTCCAAACTGAAGTGCCGGGCAGTCGGCGCTGGGTCGCCGTAACGCGTGTGTGTTTGTGTCGTACTTCTCCGTGCTCTGAGTTAAATTCGGTCTGGCGATGAGGGACCGATTGCTTTGTGTTAATGGCTCGTTTCAGTCGTGAGGCTATTTTTTTTCTTGTGTAGCTTTCAAGTGAAGCGTTTTGAGGACTGAAGGTCATGTTGTATTCATGGGTATTTCAGTATCATTGTAAGATACTATTCGTGAGTGGCATCCTTTAATGTAATAAATGAGCAAATTGGCTTAAAAGGCTTCACCAATATACATGTAAGCAAAGAGAAAGCGCGATCAGTGCCATGATAAATTGTTGGTATGAATGTACACGCTCTTTCATTTTAAAGTGGTCTTGTGATTTGAGTTTGCTTCTAGCGACCTAAATCAAAAAGGTGTGTTCGCATTTGTACACACATTGTAAATAATTTTACCTTTCACGATTTTTTTCCATTGAGATACATTTACACAGTTCGATTCATATGTTCTCGGAATTACTCGGAGGAGAGCTGTATCAAATAAAACATTTTATGAGGTATAAATTTGTAAAACTTTTGCTTTATTGTGCGTTTCAGTACGCATGACGCGCGGCCTCCGTCGCTTATTTTCACTGCAACGCGCGTGAAACTAAAATTCGGGGGATGTTCCGAGGCCTTTTGTCCCAAGTCAAACGTTTGTCCAGGCACTACCTCGTCAGATCTATGTACAATTACCTCTATAAAGTCCGTCAAATGGAGTCTTTAACACAGGGATATTTCTGTATTGATTCTGTTAGTATGATATTCATGGTTATCCGTGACCTATAATCAATTTGTTGCACAAAGATGCAACGAAAGTATTCTTCGGGTCCCACATACCACCCATTATTCAAACTGTGCGTGTAATTCGGTATCTTAATTTAATCAGACGATGTTCAAAGAGGATTATTAAAAATGTTAGTTGTCCTTACTTCTATGGAGGTTGAATTCAAGGAAAATAATAACAGAAAAGAATAACAACGGCACAAACATCAGAGTTTTAACAGCCCTGCATTGATGTTAAAATTGTTTCTAATTTCCACGATTGAAAAAAAGCTGTTCCTGAAAATACTTTAGGAATTGATTATGCGAACTAAGACCGCGTGTACCGATAATTCTATTTCGTTTTCGATTTCTTATTTCATTGGAATGGGTACAGTATCTAATCCGACTCGATTCGCTTGTTGCATTTTAAAAGCCTGATTCATAAGAGTTATTAGAGCGAGTGCGCCACTCAACTAAAGCCTCGCGATCACGAGAATTCGCTGTGATGCCATTAGCAGCTGTAATGCGCGTGTTTGATGACGATTCTACAAAGAGGACGAGTGTTTTAAGGCCGAGCGGGGCAGCCAGCAATGGACTGGCTTAGGGCGACGGTCACACATGGTATAAGCCTCAATGAGCAGCTCCGTAACTAATTTTTGTTTCCACTGTGCTCATTAAGGTACATAGTTTCTTTCAAAGTCTTGGAAAAATTACCTTTCACGTATAGGTAAAAATATTATCCTAAACATCATTGCCGCTCGAGCACTAATGAGGTATTCATTAGGAATGAGTGATGACGTTCGTATGGTCATCAGGGAACACCCGCATTAGATCTGCGCGAACGTTTGCTCAACACTGACAGGCTCAAATATCATGTCAACATTCCTTTTTGACAGAAATGCGCGACAGATTCTATACAAAGCAATTTCTCAAATTATGACATAGAGCTGAAGGGAAAGAAGAAATATGTACTTCCTGTGTCACAGACTGAGTCGTAAATCAAAGTGGGGTGGTGTCTTCACTCAGCGTAGGGCGGACGGGAACGAACTGCGCCTCTTCTTTATGACATACCTAAATTTTAAGTCGGTACACGTATGTCCTGATCTACGGTGCCATAAATCGGGTGATCGGACAACACATCGATTATTTTTCATGATATTGTATTTCACCTGCGATAGAGAGCTCTAAATTAACTAACCACTTGTGGAAGTTTTTTTTTTTGTTGAGTAGAAGTTCAAGTTAATAGTGAATTTTGTAAGTTATAATTTATAGAAGCTATGCTGAGGTGATGCCTAGTGTCTGCCTCGTAAAGCTTAATTGCGTAATAATCAATCCAGAAAGCTGCTTTTATCTAAATGAATGCAATCCTCTTAATCCAAAGCTTCTCGGCCGAAAGGGGCGCGTCTCCTCTAGGGGTTGCACTATACTGCTTGCCCGCCTGAGTGCGCTCGCAAGGAAAATATATTTTCCCAAACGCCTAATACTATTTAGAATACAAAGTATTTTTTGCTTCGATGTTATACCTTTAAGTAAAAATACTGCTCCTCTGACACTCGTCTATCACAGTGGGTGAAGAGCCTCAGTAAGGAAGATGTTGTGCAACCCTGCCTAGAGTTTGTTGTTGTTTGTTGCCGACGCCATGGCACTCACTGTAGGTACCATAAAAGTACATAGTTCTGGCATCCAGTCTTAGGCCGCACTGGAGGGCCACCTTTTTAGGCCGGTCGTATTTATTTGTTTAATCTTCCTTTCCTAAGAGAGGCACTCCGTACCGTTGATATTTCACTCGTTTTTCAGTTCGACGTGAATTCGGGAGTCGCATCAAAACTGAAATCAAATGATATAAAATAACGCATCGAAATGATTTGGTAGTACATATGAGTAACATAAAATTTTTATCTTAGCTTGACAACAAAGTATTGACTCAGTTATTTCTTAAATTTGAGCAAGTGTATCATGGAAATGTGCATCTGGGAGCAATAGACCGTTCATCCTGCTCATAGTTCCGATATACACTCGCACGATAAGTTCACTATGTGTTGAGTAATAATATTAAGTGATAAATATTCCCTATTTGGAGTGCTGCAGTCTTGAGGATGAGTTTCACTGAAATCAGGCCCTCAGGAGACATAAGATGGGTAATAAAGTTGAGTTAATCAAGTTTGTCTACCCTACGCTATGAAGACTAACATCTCCATGGAAGAACCTCGGCTTTAGTCATGCCACTGGGACTTCTATATTTCGTACCCACTTTTCTTCTTTCAGTTTTCACACCTTCTTTGCTTTCTCTTCTTTGTCTTTTCTTCCTCTTCATTCTTAACTTACTGTTTCTATGTTCGGGGGTTCCTGTGTGGTAACTCGCCTTTTCCATAGATTCCCGTTTTCTATAGTCCATACTAAATTATCACTCCTCTTTTGGTGCGGCTCAGTCTGAGTCGCTGAAACCCAGGAATTTATACCACCGTCACCACTACTACTACAATTACTACTACTATTTCCACTACTACTATTTCCACCACTACTACTACTTCAACCACAATTTGTACCGGTAATTAGATCATAAACGAGAAGCTATATCAATAACTTCATTAATATTTGAGTAGCAAATCTATTGCTATACTCGCAGCATATGCAATGTCCGATACACATTGCCTCAAATCATTACTTTCGGTAGCTGTTACAGAGTTCATTAATAACGATTCCTTGACTAAGGGAATCCATTACATTTAGTGAAAATTTTCCGAAAAGTTATCCGAATTATTTCAACGTCAGTGATAGAATTATTGTACTCGATATAGCTCCAACTTCATTCAAACCTCAATTTCATTTAAAATATCAACTACTCATGGTTTGTAAAGAATTTCAAAGCCCCGTTATCATTTGATCGAGGGTTTTTACTCCCACAAACACGAGCATGTCGCAGTCGTAGGTAGTCCAATTGAACTTCAGAGTAAATTTATGTCCTTAAAAAAGGGGTCTGTCAGACATTCATTTCGCAACCCGTCGTCTGTGACTCAAATATAAATTCAAAGTTATCCGTACATCTGAGGCGTGCACGGCTGGCGCCTGCAGCTGGTATGTGTTTGGAGTAAAAGTTTTGAGCACCATGTCAACATTAAAACTATGCAAGTTCCTACTATGTCTCTTTTTCATTTTAATATCATAGAATTTGATACCCAATTCTACAGTAGCTATCCTCGATTTTTTGAGTTCCAAGTCAACATAACTTGAAGCTCTCCGTAGTTTACGTCACATGTCTACTTCATTTTAATATCATTACTACACAGGTTTAATATGGCAATCGCACGCTAGATCTCCCAGACAGCCAGCTTTACTAGAAATGATTCCTTAGCTGATGCACTAGCTTGGTGCTTTGTGGCTGAAAGAGCGATAGAGCAGTGCGTCGCTCTCCCGCTGACGTGTCGAGTGTTCCAAGCTACAGAGATGAGTGATCGATCTCCCGCTCTGGATCGTTCATACGTGGCTCGTTCCTCGCTTTTTAAATAGGAAATACTCACACTTGTGAGCAGGAGGCCCGATCTTTTCTTCTTCGCATCATTCTCTTCTACCACAGCGATTGGTGCAGAGGTGTCTCATTTCATCAGCAACGCAGCATCAATCATAATCTGTGCCTATTCACACGTTTTTAATGGTGGGTTACTGCCTTGACAACTTTTTCAAGGTCATAAAATTTCATAGGTCAAAGAGACCGTCAATTGAATGAAGAACACATACCATTTCCCTTCGCTTTGGGTGATAACACACAAACGACTGTCAAAACCATAGACATACAAAAGTGTTCCCTCTCCCCCTGTTCTTCCCGTCGAGGATTCTTGCCTGGCTCCATGCACTTCGTCTCTGGACCCGCCATTGAGGCTTTTGTACGTGAGAGCAGGAATTTAAAACTTGCGATAACGTGAAATTCACATTCATGTGATCACTTCTTTTTACGAGGGCTTCCCATGTAGCTGGAATCTGAATGGGTTTTTGTCTAGGCAAGCTGCAGATTACCTAAAGCGAATTCGATTCAAAAGCGTCATTGAAGCAAAGGACCTTCCACGCATGACGTTGAGCTGAGAAACTGAAAACCTTCTCATGCCTGAACTGGTACATTAAATGTTTTAAAACTATTCTATCATGACACCCGACTTCACATACAGTGGGTCAAATAAGTATTCGTAACGTTCGAGAAAAAGT
>VOMN01074376.1:0-19416 GCA_014899125.1 Orchestia grillus
ATAGGTTGGTGTGACGAGTGTGCTTATAGGTTGGTGTGACGAGTTTGCTTATAGGTTGGTGTGACGAATGTGCTTATAGGTTGGCGTGACGAGTGTGCTTGTAGGTTGGTGTGACGAGTGTGCTTATAGGTTGGTGTGACGAGTGCGCTTATAGGTTGGTGTGACGAGTGTGCTTATAAGATGGTGGGACGAGTGTGCGTATAGGTATCAAAGCTCTGAACTGCGTAAGGTCGTCGTCCCAAAAGCCGATGCTCGCTAATTAGGACAATGAAAAATTGGAACACAAGTGCGCTGTTCTTCCGACGGAACCTGCTGCGATCCTCTATAAAAGACCCAGTCAACTGCGGGGGTAGCAAGCACAGAGATTTTTTGGAGCAGGTATGTTGTGTTCAATTCTAAGGCTTGAGCGCAAGTTTAAGTGAAGCGCACGATTTATCTTATGTGCATGTGCGTGGTTTTGTTATATATGTAATTTTCAGTCGAGAGCATATTTTACTTTTGCATGTGCATGTGCGTGGTTTTGTTATATATGTAATTTTCAGTCGAGAGCATATTTTCAGTAAGTCTCAGTCTTATCCTACGACTTGAATATCAAGGCTCAAACACAGTCCCATTTTTTTCTTCAGCTAATTCGGCCTCATAGTGAGTTCATTTTTTGGTCTGTGATCCGATTTCCTCCACTACACCAGCATCCCAGAATTACTACTGCAGCTCCTGTACACCAGTAACTCATCACTCTGATTAAGTATTCAAAGGGGGACACAAAAGTCTTGCAACAAATACTTGTCATTATACGAACACTGAAAATAAATAAATAAAAATGAAATTCGTTTTAACAGGTTCACAGTAGTCCACAAGATAACCTGTGTAAAGTTTCATTCAATAAATCATTCATTCCTCTTCATTACTTCCTTCGACTTTTTTGAAGTTATCTCCACTATTGCACGCCCCACATCCATCGGTAATTTGACTCATTCCAGTCGCAGTGATCGTTTTAACGCTTGCACTGTTGAATGCAATTTTTGGAACGCATTCCTTCTCACAGGAGATCACGCTCACAAGTCCGTTGAAATCAGATCAGGACTCCATTCTTCTTCGTTTTAAGAAGTCCGAAACATTGTCTTGGTGACATCCTCGTGCTCGTTTGGGAATGTGAGCGGGTGCTCCATCTGGTTGAAAATGAATTCAACCTTCTTGGAACATGGAATAGAAGAAGCTTTTCGTAGGTTTTACTGTTAAGTTTCACTGTTTGAGGTACAAAAACCAGGGAAATTTTCCCCTTGCCGACACTCCTGTCCAGACCATGACAGGCAGAGTTTTTTTGAGTTCGTTGGTCGTTCATGATGTTCTCAGGTATTACTGATACGCTCCGAGTGAGAACTCTATCATTTGTGATTAAAAGTTGGCTCATTGGTGAACATTTTCTCGAAGGTGAACACATCAGAGTCAAGATCATGAGCTACGGGCCATTGCATCAACGAGCGATTTATTTTGAATCGTTTTTTTCTTGTGGCGTTCGTAAGGGAGTAGATATTACTCAATTTCAGACGGAGGGTCCAGAGTCTCTTTTCACCACTTGACGAATAGATTCTCTCGATTCACCGAGCTCTGTAGACATTTCCCATTTGGAACTCTGAATAATTCTCGCAGCTTTTGAAGCTATCTTCTTCTTAATTTCCTGGACCGTTGCGGTTCTTGGACGGCCGCTTCTAGGGCAATCTTTCACGCTATCGGTTTCCGTATAAGGATGGATCGTGCGGTATACGACACTACGCCTTGTTTTTGGAAGCCTAAATGCTTTCAAAATATCAGTTGCACACTTGCCGGCTCAGTGATGTTCAATGAAATCAGACTGTTGACTTCCCATCGCGCACTAAAATTGTTTGCCTGAATGGCAGCCTAATTTTTACACTAAGTCTTTACTAAGAAAGAGTCTTTTGCCTCAGTTGAAATCAAAGAAACCACCCATCCATGAAGACATCGCTGGTCTGCCTGCTGCTGCTGGCCGCCGTGGCCNTGGCTGAGGAGGCTGAGATGGCGAGGATGGCTGAGGAGGCTGTCGAGGTGAGTGATGATGAGGCTGAGGAGGTGGGTGGTGATGAGGTGAAAATGGGTGATGATGAGGCTGATGATGTGGGAGATGATCAAGCCGAGGTAGCTATATAGAATAGCTGACAAAGCTGTGGAGGTAGGTGATGATGTGGCTTTAAGTAATTTTGGACAATCTTTGTAAATTCCATTCATTAGAAAATAATGATTATAAATCTAGACGTTTCTCTTTCTAACGTGTTCGCCCTCACAAAACGATACGAAATTTTGTGCATCTTTTTCAAATATTAATTAGCATTTAGCAATGTAAGCGGAAGACATGCAAGATTTTCTTCCACGCGTGTTCTCGTTTGCATTCGTGCATTGCAAATAATCAAATCGAGATGTCTTCGAACAATTTTTCTTCCCAAGAAATACGACAATATTTGAATTTATTTTCTAAATGACAGGCAGGAGCAGCAGCTGGTGCGGAACTGCAGGCCAAAGTGGGAGGCAAACGAGGTGAGATGAGAGTTGTATTGATTTTGGGTGAAAACATGAGCAATAAATGAAGACAGTTTTTTGTAGCGTTTTTAAATACATTACTCCTCGCTTAGATGGAGTAGCATATATCCACTTCAATCTACAATCTTCATAGCACAAGAAAATAATAATTTTATTTTATGCATTTACGATCTAATAATATTAAAAACAAATTGTTCCCGTAACAATATGTCAATTAGAATACATGACACTCCAGTTTCACAGTGAAGAAAACATTTTTCGAACAAATCCTTTGAGTTGATCAGTTTTTTCGTAAATTCTACAACACCCACTTGCCTCACACGCACATCACCACGAGCGTGGGTCGACGACCTCCGTCACAGCACACCTGATCACAGCGTTGCTGTTGTTCAGCAAACAAATGTCACTGTTGATGACGAGGTGCAGTAGGTTTTCCTGTAAGTGTGCTATTTATTTTGGAATTTTCTCTGCTCATTTTATCGTGTTTTATAGCCTCGTGATGATGTAGGACACACTAAAATGTTGCTTTGAGCACGTAGCTATACGTGTGATGTTTTTATTGCCATGACTGCGAACTATTTGAGAGTTCTAAAATGTAATTATCTATAGCAATATCAAGGACTATCAGACTCCTGAACAAACTCCTATTTTACATTAATATCTTGAATTATCTATGTTGTCGTTTACCTTGTATACTCCCTTTTGTAAATTGTTTATAGAGTTAGTGTAACTTCACATATTAGTATACGTGTGTTCCTGCTTACTTATATGGGCTTTTCAAATAAAGATACCAATATTAAAATTCGATACTATGAGAATACTCCAACAATCAGATTCGTTCATTTTCGGAGGAGTACGACACAATAGCGGGGCTGATTTTGACTCCTTGAGAACTTTCGTTTCAGGTGTTCAATTTTAAGAATATTGTTCGGGCCAAGAAGATCTGAAGTACTGAAGACGCAGCTGTGGCAACAAGAGCAGAATTTTCCGTTGTGGCTATCAAACTAAACGGGTGTTGCAGGTGTACGTTGGATACCTTGGAGATGTTTGGGCCTTGACGCCCGGGCCACACTGGGGTGCCGCCACTTTAAAGGGATGTGTGCGATGTCACAAGGCCTGTTGTGTGACTCTAAAAACTGACGTGATGAGGATCTTTACTCCTTATTTTTCTGATCTCTTGCACGGAAAAACAAAAACTTGAAAAGCCAGCTTCATGTTATACGTAATCCTTAGTGCAGACTATAGAAACCGATTGATGATTTTGAAATATGTCTAAGAACTTGACGGTGGTTTCAATTTTTACGTAACATTTTAAGGTTGGAATTACTGCTTGGATATGCGGGATTGTCGAGGAATTTTTTGGCTTCGGTTCAGATTAAAAATTTCAACTAGGGATCTCAATCTGAGTACACCACGCTGGCTGGGGACAATTTTCTGTAGAACCTTAGACCATATAAATGTTCAGTACAGGTTGTGGGTGCCACAGGCGTTAACTTCTTTTATTGAAATTGAGCTCTCACGAGAGTAGAAAACGATATTTTTCCAATGTCTTCACCCAAAATTAAGGTTTCCAGAAATTTGAATATTTTTTGTACGCAATAATGTTCTTCAGTTTTTCATTGCTAATTGAACAAGATGAGTAGATTAAATACATGTGTATTTACTTCAGAGGCTTAGTTACTCTTCATACATTTTTCTGAATTCTTCAATAACGGTAGGAAAATGGTTCTCGAATAATTTTCAATTCATAAGAAAGATGTTCTTTTTTTCATTCCATGCTGAAAAGATTAGACCAGCTCTGACTTTCGGCGTTTTGAAGAAACGTCTCAATTTCTTTCTTAAAAACACTTTTACCCTCCCGGTATCGAACATAAAATGACAAAACCAACAAACTCCTAATTCAAACTCGGTACTTGGTCTTGAAAGTATCCAAATGCTTGATTATTCAATGAAACAAAAATTTTGGTTCATTTTCAGAATCGAGATCCACGTTCCACTGCTACGGATTCTGCTACGGCCCTAATGGAGAGGTAAGGTTTGGGTGATGGCAGTCGCATACAACTTTGTTAAAAATTGACGTAGTTCGTTCTTTCAATTAGGAAGGTTTTGTTTCCAAAAAGCGCATCCAATTGCCCTTACTGAATGCTGAATTGACTTGACGGGGTGAGAGATATACAGTAGCTAATTGTCCTTTTTACTGAAGAGTACAATGTTTACTCTGAAACTCCTCACTTTTTTGTACGTAATTGCAATTAAAATGTTCAAAAATTGAAGTTACTGCCTGGACGTTTGAGGAAGAGCCAAAATGTTCCAACGATGACGCGCCAAAGCCTGTAAGCAATAATATTACTTTGGTTTCATTTGCCAATGAACCACTGTAACAGGTGATTAAATACAAGATGGACTGCATTAGAATAGAATGGTCGCCATTGTTGGAGGAAATTAATAAAATGAACTGAAAAAGCGGTGTGAAAGCATGTTTTACAAAAAAACGCTCAGACAGCGCGTGATTAACAACTAATTTCGATTAGTCTCCTTGTATAATTGAGGACCACGAAATAATGAAAAATAAAAAGAATCTTGCTCCACAACTCAAATCAGCTAATTCATCTATCTACCAATTCAGGAGACAATACAAGCTACGAGAGAAGGAATCATGAATAATTGGTCATCAAATTCAAAAATGATTTTCCATACTCCTGTCGATGATTTAAAGTGAAGTAAATTTGAACATCGCTATATAATAAGGAAATTGAAATTGTGCTAAAGTACTATAATACCGATTTCACTCAACAGTGCTAAACGTGTGTTTACGTCCTGTGCGAGTGCATTAGAAAATGGAAGCAAGCAGCAACGTTAAAACGTAGAATAACGCAAATCGGTGTAAAAGAGCAAACGTTGAGAATATTTTCGTTAGATCTATCCCCTATTTTTTATGCTTTATGAACTTTGGGGGGTAATGTTGTCCATTCATGACATTGAGATTTAAAGTAAAATGTAAAGATATTCAAAGCAAAAATTGATCGCAAAGTTCTTCGATATGTGGGACGCGTTTGTTTTCAGAGATACCCTTGCTCAACAATTCAACCTTTTTATCCAAGCGCTCCTTGTATTGTAATCCCATAGTGATGAATATCTTTGTCCTTAACTGTTGAAAATTCAGATTGGAATGAAAAATTAACGAAAGAAAATTTCTTTAAAAAATTCCGGTAACCATTTCTCAAGCTTTGCAATTTTGCAGCTCAACACAAGGGTTTGTTTTGGTTAGAAGTTTTTGTTTTTAGTAACAGTTGTTGATAACATTTTTTTTTTCACAGTTTGGCTGTTGGTTTGACAGTTGTTACAACGCAGCCGATTTCTTGTTCTTCAACGGGCACTGTGCGTGCTGCGATGCGACAAATATTGACAAGTGCTACTAGATCTTCTCTAGGATGTGGGGTTGCAGGAATTACCAGTGCTACTAGATCTTCTCGAGGATATGGGGTTGCAGGAATTACCAGTGCTACTAGATCTTTTCTAGGATGTGGGGTTGCAGGAACGTTGGAGTTTTAGGGACTGTAGAACGCTTTGTTTTCATGGCTCTACGTGAGCGTGCATCACAACCTCGTGTATGAATGTGAATCGTAACACCTGCATGAGTATGAATAGAAGTACCTAGAAGAATGGGAGCCGTAGCACCTTTAACTCCAACTTTAATTCTAAGTTTAATAGGAGTTTAATTTAGGTTAGATATAATTTAAATATAGGTTTTTGAAACAGCCGAATGTTCCTCCGAAACTCATCATCTCCTCTTCTATGAGTACCTATGCACATTAGTGTCAATTTTTAACCTTATGAGTGCGAATTCGAGCAGTAGCACCCACATGAGTATTAAGCGTAGTACCTGAATGAATATGAACCATCACTCCAACGAAGTACACATGAACAAGAACTCTTACATTTTGTTGAATTAATTCTGAAAATTTTCGTGGAAGTACTATGAGCTTGAATTTTTTATGATGTGCGAGTGAGCACTTTCGAGCTGTTTGAATGCCCACGTAAATTAATCCTTAAGAATATATGTATATATAATACTTCTACTTATACACGCGGGCCACTATTGACTAAATTTTTGGCCAAAATGGCACTCATGCTTGATACTCGATTTTACTTATTTATCTCGCATGAATTTTAGAGGAACGAATGGAAATATTGTGACCCGAGTCCCTTGAGGGACTTGTTACACACCATTTGGGTCTTTGTGATGTACAAAATTATTCTTTTAATGTTGTTCTCTTCCTTCAATACGACTCAAAGGCAACGTGGATTTTATGAATAAAGGACTGAATTATAAGCAAGAAATGCAAAATCCTTTCGTTCAAACATTGATCAAGATCAATGTTTGAAGGAAAGGATTTTGTAAACATCGTACTAGGTTTTACGTCCGATTTATTTTAACACTTGAGTGAGATTGAGAAAGAAAATCGTTCTAAGTAATGCCTATAATGAAACTGACGCTTCTTGGCAAATAAATGAATGTTTTCGATAAAAAAATACTTTGTAAGCCTACGGTTGCAAACCTCATTGTTCTGAAATATATTCCAATATGTATATAGAACATCTTTGAGTGATGCTTCAATTCCAAAATTGGAACGAAATAGTTCACTAATTTTGCGAATGAAATTCGAAAATTGGAGTTTTACCATTTCCTTTCTGAAACTTTGATACCATATAAAATGAAATCCAGAGGAAAGTAATTATTTCTCTAAAGCATAATTGAAATGTTGTTTATACTCTACATTTGCACGACATTTTCTGTTCAAGGAATTGCTTGATGACTTTCAACATCCATTTTTGACGCTATTTTAAGAGGTTAATTGAACGAGGAAATAAGTTCCAACACATAGACAAACAGCTGAACAAAGAATTATTCACAGACTACTAATATGGTATGTGACCTCCAAGAGCACAAATAAAGGGGTCATTTCTACGTGGCATTGAGTCTACAAGTTCAATTATGTATCCCTAGTCGATTTTAAACTACTCTGGCTTCAACTGACTTTGTAATGCAGCCACTATACGCGGGCGATCTTCTCGACGTCAAACTTGCAGTACTAGAAGGTTCCACAAAATTTCTAACAAATTCATGTCTGGGGACTTAGCTGGCCGATCTAAATGCCTGACCTAACCCGAATGACTGTCGTGCCAAATAATGACAGCTCTAACCCCCTCGAGACATCCGGCAGTTGTTATCCTGAAAGAAAGTCAGCAACAAGCCTTTCATCATTCAGATATTATTCAAATGGTACAACTTGGCTACTTTGTAGTTCAATGTAGCCATGCTGGTTCAGTTTGACGGGTACCTCAGCTAATGGATCTACTTCTGAGTAGTTGAAACAGCCCCAGAACATGACAAACCGTCCTCCTCCTTGTGTCGCTCCTTACACACGTGCTTCATTGAAGGTTTCATGAGGTCTTCGATGAACTCGGCGACGGATATCAATGCTATAGAGAGAGAATCGTTATTCATCTGATTACAAGACACTTTTCCACTCCTCTACAGTCAAATGTGCGTGTACTCTGGCTTAGTTTGAGCGAGTGATTTTGTGGCCAGAAGTTAACATCGGCCGCTTACGAGCCATTCTGCTTCATATATCCATTGCATGGAGTTCCTTGCGAAGACTTCGTTCAAAAACAGCAAGAGAAGAACCATCATTGACGTTTCGCAGTAGTTTCACTTTCGATACAAAGCTTGTGCAACAGCCCCAGTTTGTAACTTGAGCCTCATGTTATGCAGCGCAGCAGGTAGGAACAGTAAATATATAATAGGAGCAACTGCTGCAGTTACACTCTGCTGAAGATCCCATGACTCACACCGTGCCTTTAGTCCGCTCGTTAGCAACAGCGTTGTAAGGGGCGTGAGTTCTGAACCGTCAGTGAGTCAAGGTTTATTTCGAAACTTAATAATTCGATCGCTATTCCTGAGTTTGATGAACAGAATGAATTATTTCTAAACTTATGGAACGGAATGGTGCATTCCTAACGTGATGAGCAGAATGATTTATTGTTAAGTTTGATATATAGGATAAAAATTTCTCAGCACTGTGAAACGATTTATATTTCCGTAAGTTTGACGAAGCAAATGATTCATGTCTAAATTTAATAAATATTAGTATTTAGGCGTGAGGTTGATGAACTTAGGAAAGTTTCTCAGACTCAACAAAAAAATTATGTTATTAAAATTGTACATTTTCAAGCTCAGTGGGCACAGCTCTTCACATAGTTAGGGAGGTGATAAAACTCGTTATTAGAGAACCCTAGCTAAATGCGATTCTTGAGATTTTGTTGAAACCATAATCGGAAACATTTTCACGCAAACACATGAGTGATTACTGAAATTACGTCCATATTATACCGTCTCACTTTTGCACGAATGTCAACACCGTCCCATCTTCACACGAATGGCAACAGCAACACCATCCCATCTTTGTATTGATGGATATCGCGTCCGATCACTGTATAAAGAGCAACACCGTCACACAAAGGCTGAACTGAGGGTCAGCTGCAGCACGCACGCCTTCAGGTGCACCTGACACGATCCATGCGTGTGTGGGTAGTGAAGACTGATAGTCACCAACGCAAATGTAGATCACGCACGCTGATGCAAATCACATTCTCAAATGTACGTCAGATACTTTGAGTCATGTCCCATGCTCGAATGTAGGTCAGATACGTTGAGTCATCTCCCGTACTCATATGTACGTCAGATACTTTGAGTCATCTCCCATACTCAAATGTACGTCAGATACGTTGAGGCGAAGTTCCGTTAGCTGACGGTACTGTATAAGCCAAGCTAGAATAGGCGATTATGCAGGCTTCTGAAAGCGTTCTCATCAGCTCCTCTTTTCAACGTTCCGTGGGTACAAATGACAAGCGAATGAAATTCTGAAAGAAAAAAAATATTAATCAAATCGCTATTGAAATTTAATGAAGTAACACTTGAATGTAGTAAAAGCTGAATAAAAATATCAATTGAACGGTGCGAATAATTCAATGGAAACCAAAGTGAATGGAAACACCAAATGAATGCAAATGAATCTTGAATAAAATCACGAATTCATGCCAATAGTGAATGAAAACAACATAACCACGAGAACAGCAATTAAAATAAAGAATCAGAATAACAGAACTGGGCTCACTTGTTATTTAGTTAAAAGGTATGCTCTTTATGGTTTGAATTGTTTGAATATAGTTGACAAATAGTAAATAATATGTTGCAACTAGTTACTCAAAATCATTACTCCTTCATTTAAATCCAGTTCTTCTTCAAGGATCTGTTTCGGGACCCCTTTTTTTCCTAATGTTTATTAAGAATTTTTTTTAATCTACCTCATTCTTCAAATTTTGGCTTTGTGCTGGTGATGGAATTCACTCTGTAGCTTTCCCTAATGAATGTTATGCTAAAATAGCAAATATAATGAACAGAGAGCTCAAAAGGTTTCAATGCGACTTAAAACTAATCAAGTAAAGCATCAAAATCGCTAAAAAAGCACAAAGTCTATTCCTATACGCAACATGCACATCTTCCGTGTGTCAAAATCGGGGGCGGCCAGATAAGAGAAACTAATTAATTCAAATTCCGGGGGAATTATCATAGCTAGAAATTTAACTTTCAATGAGCTAGTATTGTGTACTAGGAGTAAACAATCGAAATACATTACAATTCTCAACATAGTTTGAGCTCTGTCACTTACACAAGCGATAGAAATATTGCGCGATAAAGTTGAACATTCTCTTAACTATCAGTCCAGTTCTCATTCACCAGGTGTTTTTAAATGATTGCCATGTTTACCGTTGTTTCACCTCGTTCAATTTTACCTCGAATTTTAAAAATTTTCATTGATGAGAATTCTCCATTTTTTATAAATTCCCACATTTTTTCCTTAGGTGATGGATCCAAAACGTCTTGAATACGTCTATTTATTATGTAGACTCTTCTTGCTCTCCTATTCGTAAGAAAAAATAAGCGGGTGTATATGTGCTTCTATATATACCGGCGGCACCCCAGTGTGGCCAGGGCATAAAGGCCCAAATATTTTCAAGATATTCAAGAATGCTTCTCATAAAGTTTCCAAGGGTGGGTGCTCCAGATGTCATAGAACTCATTCGGGCCCACAATTATTTCAGTAGAAATAGTGTTAATAAATTCATGTTTGTGATTTGTAGCTCAATAATTTTTAGTGGTAATAAACCTTGGTTAATTTTCTGTTCAGGAAATAAAGAGGGCAATGAATTAAACTTGGAGTACCGAGCCCGGAGACTTTTGTGAAACTGCGGATATCGTCACTTCCCCCGGATACAATTGGGAAAGACTTTCCGTATGGGGAGATTGAGAGCCCACAGATAACTTCCCGTTTTCGCTACAGTAAGCCCAAAGGATATCAAATGTAATCCTTATTAAAAGCTGACAATTTGGATCAGTAGAAAATATTCAATCATTTCGTATTCAGATTGTTTCGGAAGGAAGCAGCTTATAATTATTCTTTGTTCATTTTCTGGGTAGGCATTCATGCACTGATTTTTCGACAGAATATTATTCAACCTGTGGCTGTCAATTAAATTACTTTCTGCGTAATCAATCATTTCATTCAACGACCTAGACCATCAACATTTATCAAGGCGAATGCCACAGCACAACAGGAAGGTCCGCCCACGTACGAGATGTTCTCCATCATAAAAATGAGGAGCGATATACTGCGACAGTGTGAGAGTTGAGTTCGTACAGTGCACAGTCAAGTTTTTGTCCGGGTAAGATTTTCTTGTATGCTGAAGACCGCCCATTTTCTCTCACAAGTATTGAGTTCTTCTTAGAACGGATTCGTTGAGAAAGTTAATTTAGGCGCGATGTTCTATCTTATTCTGGAGAGATATTCCTAAGTATTTTACCAAGTAGCACTACAACAGAGCAAATTAATAGTGCTTAAAATAAGATGCATAAGGTGCATACACAGTTTCTCGTTTTTTCAAAGCGATAAGTCCATTACTCTTTTTTTATTTGAAATGTTATCAACACGCGTTATTGCAAATCTTCTTATTAGAATAAATTGTGAATCTTCTGATGTACTGTTCATAAGAGTTGATCTTTGAATGGGGTATTCGAGCCGCCATTGACGACGGTAAATCAAATTAAGTAAATAGAGATAGATTATCTTACACCACTTATTGCGATAAATAAAAAGATATAATTAACCACCCGTATATCACTATTCACTCTGAAGTTTGCAACAAAATTGAGGGATAAGAACAATATTCAATCATTCGCGTGTTTTGCGATGGCTTCTGAAGTTGATACCTTTCTAATATTTATTTTAATGATACAGACATGTCTTAAAAAAGTGATTCTTGTAATTACGCGTTAGTATGTTTCGAATCCAATTTCGATTAAACGCCCAAGGGGTGGTCCCTAGCCCAAGTCTGTTGATGGATCATCTATAAGCGATTGTATTGTAATAATTAATCATTTTGGCAGCCCGAGAGCTGACCTCGGAGCCGAGTAGTTGATTTGTGACAGAGTGGGAAAAGTTAGACTGGGTGAGTTTAATTGTGTTAAAATTGCAGTAACTTTTTCCTTTTATCATTCTTAAGAACGAGCCTCGCAAGTGAAGAATATAAAATAGTTCTGTGGCAGATTTAATTATGTAATAGATTATCTAGTGCAGTAAATTACCCTGGATTGTTTACGAATCTGAGGTATTAAAGATTATCAAATCGTGAGCAGGTTTATTAAGAATGCCCAATGAAAGCATATTTCTATAAAATGCTATTTTCAAACGACTCATTTTGAATTATCTTGTCCGCATCATTTATTCTCAAAGGTACTTTCCGCTAATCTCCCATAAATTTTTTTGCAAGGATAAGATATTCTTGTGATTCTAGATTTAGTCATGTAAAATAGAATAAAATAGAAAAGTTCAAAACAGATTTGGGAATGTGCTAAAGCTCATTCTCAAGTTTATACCGTGGACTACTATTAAAAAAGTAATGCGACGCAGGTTCCTGGCTTTGCTAGAGAAAACCATTACAATGCTCATCATAAAGTTTTCATTTTCATCAAAACTTTCCATAATTAGTAATTAACTGTAGCAAGGAATAACATTAAACGAAAATACTTCATTCATAAAATATGGCTTACAATGAATACAGAGGAACTTCTGATAAAGCTCTCACTCACATGCCTTGAAATTTATCTTATAATGTAGTCGATATCATTTAGTTCTCATCAAGAAAGGATCAAAACTAATTTTACACTCAGCTAGAAAATTGGGCCGCTTTCAGTGCAACAAGTACACTACGAGCAGTGATTCAAAGAAACTGCAGTGTTAAGTGCAAAAATAATTCCCCGAAATGTTGCAAATGTCACGGCTTTGGTTGAACGATTGACTTTTGAACGTATTTCGTCCATCTCGTCTTTTGAGGCCATGTTATGTAATTATATGTATATATATATATATATAAATCAGTGAAACAAAAGGTTGACCGGTGGGGTTAGCATCAGTTGGAAATTGGGTGTCATCGAGGTGCCCTAAATTGAACTACTCAATGAATGTTGCGTCTAATGTGCTTCGGAGTGCCTCAAATGCGGTTACCGAAAGTTACTGTAATTATTGTAATGTAAGATTTCCATTCCTTAAGAAACATGTATTTAAGCGCAGATTCTTGTCGGACTAGAATGTTGGCGAGTTGCGCGGTGTTTACATTTTGTTTACTAGTTGATCAGAGCTTTTCCGCCCCCAATCTGTGCACGACCATTGTAATTAGAAGACAGAGTTGGAATATAGAGATATATTGAGTGGCGTTCCATCGGAAATTTTCAATTTGTGTCTGTGCCTTCTTTGTATTTGTAATTTGATTTCCCGTGACATAACAATTATGAACGTGCTTAAATTTTTTTTCTCGTGTTTCTTTCTTCTGTGAGTCATGGGAACACACCTATATATGTATATTTTGTGGAGCTGAGTGAAACGACCTCTCAAACCTTGACGATCTGGTTCGTTTAGGTATTGTCATTGTCATGATTCACTTAATAATTTCAATTTTCATAAATTTTGCTCATTGTCAATTTAATACCTACGTTATTTGATATCGTGTCACAGTAATCACAATTTATCCATGTTTCTTATGATTGCAGCTATATTTTATGCTTTTATCAATATTTAATTTCCCATTTTATGCATATTTTGTGTGTGCAACGAACCATACCTCGTAACACAATGTCAAGATCATTGACGTAGGTAATAAGAATGAGTGCACTTAAGACTCTTCCTTGAGGGACCCCTGACGGGATGCAAGCTGTGTCCAGTCGTCATAATGCTCATGAGCGCACTCGTTGAGGGCGCCCAGCGAGTTTCGTATCCAGCGAGAGTAGTTGTCTGGTATCTTATGGGCCTTAGCTTGGGATTTAAACTTCTCGTTGAGGGCGTGACCGCAGAGTTTTATGAGTTGATGTATTTGAGGTATACCGCTGTCGTGTGTGCTCGTATACGTCTGTAAATGTGTACATGCACTTAGCCAAACGCTTGTACACGTACACATCGTAGCTTTCATTTTTGTGAGAACGAATCGCAAGAATATTATACGTGTAAGAGAAATTCACGCAGAAGACTGACCCAAGCTCCACTTTGCTTCTCACAAAAGAAAAATGAACAATTTTTCATTCGTTTGACGAAAGAGATATTAAGAGGGAAATTTTTCGATCGAATTTACTTTCACGCATTACACTTCAGTGCGAGAACACAATAGGGAAGTATTTTGTGAGGGACGTTAACTTAGGAAAATTACGCTAAACAAGTTTAACTGAGAGTATGAAATAATACGTCATTGAATGTACATTGAATGTAATGAAATTTCATGAGGGTAATTTCACGAGGAAATTTATTCGTGTAAAAATTCAAATTATTGGGTGAGCAGTCAAATTCAAAGAAATGAAAAGTAAGATTTCTCCTTAAATGATGTAAACGGCACAGGACAATTTTGATTGAAACATTTTAGTGTGAGTTTACGGAGATATGAACTAAATATTTAAGAGTTTTTCAAAGAAATTGAATTTATTTCAAGATCTGACTACACCCCAATTGCAGGAAACCATTTTTTTGAATTTTATTCCGGAGCCAAACGAAGAAAGAATGTAAATTTACTCCTAAAAAAATTGTTCATAACATTCATTTTATTCGGTTTGGTTCCATAAATGATTTCAACGCGAGGGCTTATTTCGACCCCATTATTTCCACAATGCAGGTAAAGTCGACAACGTAACCATGAAGACATCGCTGGTCTGCCTGCTGCTGCTGGCCGCCGTGGCCTGCGCCGCCCCGAAGGCTGGACAGGCACCTCAGATGGCTAAAAAGGCTCCAGAGGCTGAGAAGGCTAGGGAGGTGAGTGATGTTAAGGCAGTTGAGACGAGTGATAATGTAGCTGAAGAGGTGAGGAATGGTCATATTGGGAAGGTGAGTGATGATGAGGTTGAAAAAGTATTTGATTATCAGTTTAGAGAAGTGTGTGATGAGGCTGAGGAGATGGGTGATGACGAGACTTAAGAGGTGGGTGATGTGATGATGTGCCGGGTGGTCTCACTTTCTGGAATAACAGCATGACTTCCTGTATCCAGTGGTGTTCGTTGTACAGCGAAGTACAAAATCATTAGTAAACTCGGCAATGTTCGATATTTTCACTAATTTCTCGGGGTCTATTCTTTACCTAGTTTTAAGTTTTTTGTGTTTTTAAGTAGGTCGAAAAAATAGAATTCAATTTTCTGAAAAATAGGTCACTTGGATTATTTGTTTATAGCAACAAAATTTTGTAACATTTGTGAGGGCATAATTTTTCATACAATCGGAAAAATAGTCTCACATGCAAAAATACATTCTATAATAATATGAAACGTATATTATTATAAACATGGTCGGAATCGCTCTAAGATATTCTAAAGTAAATATTTTGGAAAATTCAAAAAACATAAAGCGATGCATGAAGAGGTATGCTTCGTCGTTCAGACTTCAACGTCACGATGGGACAGACAAAGGGCTCTCCATTGACTTGAGACAGAAGATTATACGCCTTGTAAAAACCGGAAAATAATATTTCTAAGCACTTCGTCCACCCAAGATCAACAGTTCAATCTGTTATAAAGACGTTTAGTCAATTTGACCCAGAGGAAACTTGCACTGGATGGAGAAGGAAACTGAAACTGTTACCGGGGAAAGTACGAAAGCTATGTCGCGAAGTTGATATAAACGAAGGAATTTTGGTCATGGACATTTCCAAGACGTTGTAACGCAGGTTACCACCGAGAGTGACAGCACAACACGAATGAACCTCTTGGTCATCGGCCACAATGAACCCCTCTTCACAAGCTGTGAAATTTTTGTACACAACAAAACTTTGCTAAAACTCACTCGAAGAAAGAAGACTGCTTGTGGAAACGATTACAATAGATCGAGTGATGGATTGGGTGTCAAGCTTCTCGAACACGATGCAGATGGCAGGACTATAGATGGCTTTTTAAAATAATTTTTCACATTAGGAGAAGTTTCTTGGTTCTCTCGCCCTTGATGTAAAGCTACCTGTGACGAAAAAATTTCATACCAGACTATAGCTTTCTTTTTACGTAGAACTCACTTTTACCTGATTTTTGTATTGTGAGTAGATCTTCACATTTAAAAGATAGCAGAATCATTATTAACTGCATCAAAAAACACGCATTCTGAAGGTACATTATCGAATGTGAGAAATTAATATTTTTTGTATTTTATTTAAATTCAATTGTGAACTGCATAGAGAGCAAGATCAGTGTTCCTGCGAACAACTGCTGCACTGTCGTCTCCTTCAAAGTGCAGTATTACCTCCAGTGAACTTCTTGTGGTGCAGAAAATGTTCGTGTCGTAAGAAGGTCATAGAACGCAGCTCAAGGAGGAAATGAGACGGTTGAGAGGTTGCTTGCTGTAACCGATCTAGCGCTCTGTACATGGGAATGGTCAACTCCTACATTGTCAAAATTTAAAGTTTTTCGAAAAATAGAAATGTTAGGATGTATCCGTGTTAAACATAATGACGCGGTCAAAGTTAAAAAATAATTTTAAACCTTAGAAGTACATTCTGCAAAAAGAAAGACCCGAAAAACATACGAAATTTCAATATAAACTTGATTATTTTCCACTTACTATACGTATTCAAAGTAATTCGACAATTTGCGTATTTTCGACTAATATTTATTCACAAAATATATATCAGTGTTAAATCAATTTGGCATTTGACAGGCTAAGGTGGCAGCTGGTGCAGAGCTGGAGACTAAAGCTGGGGTCCAACGAGGTGAGAACGTTTCGACTTTGTGCTTAGACAAACATACAGTATTTACACGACATTTTGATTTTCATTTACAATCCTCTTCATTCTTGCAGAGATACGTTCAATTGATGACATTTGTATTTTTCCACAATTTCTTACAAGGTCAGCGGATGGCAACTCTGATAGTCATGGGATTCGGGAACGGTGACTCACTAGCTATCCTTACAAACATCTAATAAAGGCAGTCAGTAAAAATGTGGGCATAGATTTTTTTTCACTAATTGAGACTCCAACTGACTGTAATGAAATAATTTTCTAAAGTATGTTTATTCGATCGTCCGGACTTGCTTGGTGTAAAGGATTGCATCATGAATATTTCTTACAAATAACTTATTAACGCTTAGTTCTTTTACTGAAGGATACCAGGAATTAGGAATTCATTCAAAAAAGTTTAAAATTCTATGTATATTTTCAAAGGTTGAAAAAATTCAATTGCTCGTTGAATTCGCCATTGTTTGGTCTATAGCTCAAAATTTTTCGACTTATGCAGCGGAATCTATAATATAAGCTTCATCTAGGTGACAGCCTGTTAATTACGGTAACTCAAACTTGTTGTGCTGTATACATAGCGTCAGCGACGGTTGTTTTCTTTTGTTTTCGGCTGTTTTCTTCCACTTCTGGGAGTGACGGTTGTCTTCTTCCGCTTCTGGCGGTGACGGTTGTTTTCTTCCGCTACTGGCAGTGACGGTTGTTTTCTTCCGCTTCTGGAGGTGACGGTTGTTTTCTTAGGCTTCTGGCGGTGACGGTTGTTTTCTAAAGCGCAGCTCCAAATTTTGAGAAGAGATTAGGGTCAAATAAATATTTTACCTAATACGTCTGGTGTTCCAGTATTCAATTTATGCTTTTGAATGTTGCACCCATCACATACAGCGACAAAGTTGTTTGTGTCATTCATTGGTTTCACAATATTTCTCCCATACCATATTCTTCCATTTATGCGAGAACTAGTGACTGTGTTTTCGGAAACGTTTTCCAGTCATTGAATTGGATTTTTCAGTAGTTTCTTTCTGATATTTTTTGGAACATGACGGGTTTGATCGGTTCCCATTTTCGGAGAGTTGAAGTGACTTTTTTCATAACCTCTTCATAAAAAATATTACTCCTCTTAATGAGGACTAAATTGCGAGGCCTTCTAATTAAAAGTTAAAAATTAATATCGTGCCCTAAAGGTAAATATTTAGTCACACATGAAAATAATCATGGATTTATCTTTTCCAGAAGCCGGATCAGAGCGCGGGTACCCCGCTTGCTACGGTGCCTGCTACGCCGAGTACACCGGAGAGGTAACGATTGAGTGACGGCGTGCGTACACAAGTCTTTTAAAAATTACCGTCGTCGGGTTTCTTGAATTATGATAAAACTGTTTTTCAATAATTAGTCTCCCTTATTCCGCAGGATTTTTAACAACTGTTTCCAGAATAATTTCCAGCCACATGGCTTGTTGTGCTAATATAATGTTACGTACATATATTATTATATACCATTACCTACATGCGATGCCTTACGTTTTTCTCCCTACCATGCCACGCTGCTTACTGGTTAGACACTGGGTTGGCCAGACGGAATAAAATATTAAGGGAAGCCCTTAAAAATTTTAAAAATGAGTTATACACTACTTTTTTTGCAAATTGCCTCTTCATTTCTCTCTTTATAAAATAGAAAGTTGGGAAAAATGAGGAAAAAAATTTTGGCTTGGTTTTCCAGACGGTGCAGCGTTATATACCATCAAAATCGTTGAATTAAAAATTAAAATACAAATTGTTTCAGTAGATTCTATTTAATACTAATCAACGAAGCTTGTACGTATTTGAATATATACTATGATTTGAATTATGTGCTACCAAATGTTTTACCAGTTGAGGAAGTTAACTGAAAAAAAAGCACAGTTGACTCAAATAAGAGAATAGATACAAAGGTAATTTTATAGATTGCAAAAACAACTTCTCTGGAGTAGATTCCCTCTTTTTACAGACCATATAGCTCTGCAGCTGAACCTTTTTATTTGCATGCAAAGCCCTGGTCGAAATAAATTCCTCGGTCTTATAAAATTTCTTTGATTTCTTTTATATGTCTCTAACTCACGAAAAAAGGTGACTGAAAAAAAACAGAAAATCACAAGCATAAGTATAGAAAAGAATCCCCAAGCGATTTGATCATAATCGCTGTATAACGGAGGCAGTTACTTTATACTCTTTCTAGGCATATCTTCTTTTAATCTTTCTGTTGGTATTTTCTGGTATTTGTGCGAGTGGTATTACTGAAAAAGCTCTTATGATTACAGATCGGATGCCTGTTTGACGGGTGCTACTATGACTATGACGTCATCGGCTACACCTACAACCCGCCCTGCGAGTGCTGTGCCGTAGCTGGCATATACTACCCTGATGATTGTTACCACTATTACTAAGGATAGTGAGTTAGTCACTATATATATATTTCCTACTATACATACGTAGTGCCTCTCTCTCTCTCTCTCTCTCTGTC